>PVKN010035883.1:0-11544 GCA_004027915.1 Capromys pilorides | reverse complement strand
GCTAGTTTTCACTCCTGCTGTACTATCTGCTTATAAAGTTACTATGTATTTTTGGTTTTAAATGTACACAGAATTTAATTTCCATTTGTATTAAAATTTATCATAATAAATATTTGCATCAAATAGCTATCAAAATATTCTGATGTATTTCACATATTTTCAATGAGATTAAACACAGACTTCTAAAGAAAAATGAATAAAAAGATTTATAGGGTTCTAATGATAGGTTTCTAGAAACTAAAAAAAATGCATCAAAACTACATTTTCAGCTGCTGGGAGAAAAATACCACTTTGTTTTTGGATAAAATTACATACTTTTCCCCTCAACAGTTACTGCCGCTAGATATTATATATTTCCCCCAAACCAAGTCATTTTCCCCAATTTTTGTTAGTTCTAACTTGATTATCAAATAATTTTTATTTTTACACTATTACAGAAGTGCGTTTCTCTAGGTTTCCAAAACCACCTTATTCAACCTTCCCCATCTGTCACCATCTGCTTCTTTTTAGCATGTACTTTTTGTGTGATCACATAAGCATGTGAAAAATAACTAACATTCAGATGATTATCTGCTGGTACATTTGAGGACTGGGCATAATAAAAGTGAACTGCCAAAACGTACTTAACACTTTTAATTTTGTTGGGTCTTGCATGTAAGCTACATTTGATTTTCAAACTGTTTTACAGTTGGAAAGTTGATCAGGTACTGCTAACTCAAGAGCAAAGCTGAGACTCTAAATAATTAGCACTGCATAAAATGGGTTGGATTCATAGGAACCAAACCAAATGATAAAATTAACAATAAGAGTTTATATGTGATTTCTAATTTCTTTTATAATTTCTAGGTGTGAAAAAGAGAGTATAGATTACAAAAATATAAAATTTATGTTTCCTAATTTATTACAGGGCTAGTTTTACTTTGTTCTCATATACAAAATAATGAAAACACTCTCATTTCAAACTACCCTTTAAACAAAGTTTTATAGTAAATGTGTACTTTACATGCCTATGAGGATAGGATCTCTCTAAAGTCTTTACTCCCCCTCACCCTCCGCCCCCCAAAAAAAAAACCCAGCAGGAAACCCTAGTCCTTTTCCTTTTTCCTTTAACAGTAAAGAGTGATGAGTCCATAAAGCTGGAGAGCTGGGCTGTTAGCTTTGTTCTCCATCTGGAGGTCAGAGAGAATACTTTAAAAACCCTTCTCAACAAGTGACATATTAATACTACAACATTTTTTTTTCCTCATGGTCTTTAACACAAGAGGCAAATTGAGTTCATTTAAAACTCAATTTTATTTACAAACTTACAAATACCTGCTGGCTTTGAACTGAGTACCTAACATTTTGTACATAGTACCTTTAAAATAGAGGTCCTTTGTGATCACCTTCTATCTTTAAACAGAAAGTTATATGCACTAAATTTAAAAAAAAGGTACAAGAATATCACTGCTAGATGAAGTAGAGGTTGCAGCAAGATCTCTACATATTACATAAGAAATTCTTCTGTAAGAGCAAAAAATATTGACCATCATCTGTCAGAGAAATAGTTACCAAAAAAAGTCTTGCAGATCAGATAGGTAACTACTACTTACCTCGATTTCAAGAAAAGACTAGCATTAAAAAACAGTATGTACTAGAAGGGCAAGGTTTGAAGTGAGAGACCCAGCTCTTGACAGGCAAGGCCATGCCAGCTCCTGTTACTCCTGCCTGACGCTGGCCTTGCTGCTGTCCCATCATCTGCTTGCAGGCAACTCAGGGCCCACAGGGTCCAGTCCAAGCCCTTTGGATTCCAATCCCCTGAACTCTGCATCCACCCTTTTACCTGCTTCACACCTAGACTTAGGACTATCAGCCTTCCTAGCAAACAGCAATGTTCTCCTTTTCTTCTCACTGCACTGTGACTCCAGTAAAGTGGCTATTTTCTTGCATAGTAATGTTTGCCATATCTTACCACAGCAAGCTACCTGATGACAAAAAAACCTTTCTTACTGTGTTTATATTCCTAACAGGATATAAAGCCTTATGCCTAATTAATATTCAATAAATACTTCTTTAATGAATGAATGTGTTCTTCAGTGAAATGACCCACAATGGACAATAAAAATTAAAATCTTAGTTTATCAAGTAAAGGTAAGTACTTTTCAAGTCATTCTGAGTTAACAAAGATGCAATATATATGATGCGCAAATTTATTAAAATTTACATAAGAGGTTAGTTGCTTCCAAGTTTCTCCTCCACAGACAGTATCTTCAATGATCACTCTATTCTATGATGCTGAGATTGGAATTGTGAACTAATGTGTTTTCTTAGAGACAAAACCTTTGTAAGACTAAAAAAAGTTAAGACTGTTTCTGAAATAAGACTTCATCTTCTTCAGAAATAACTCCCCTTAGGGCTGACCAGATAGCTCAGGGAATTAAAGCACCTGCTTGCAGACACAGGGATCAGGGTTCAATCCCCAGCATGCTGTGTCAGCCCTGCCCCCAGGGCATGCTGAGACAGCCACTGAGACTGGGCATGGTGATGCACACCTGTAATCCCAGCGCTTGGGAGGCTGAAAAGAGGAGAATCAATATCCGTCCGATCTGTGTAGTGAGACCCTATAGACTCTGCATTAGATACACGGGAAAAGAAAAGAATTCTCCTTAATTGTGACACAACTAATTTTGGTATTCTAAATATGGTATGTCATCATGCATAGAACATGTATAGCAAGAGTAACTGAACTCTAAAGAAACAAAGAATTTGCTTTACATGACATTCACAAAAACAATCCTTTTCTAGAAAATATAAATCACACACAAGAAATTTTATGTCAAGAAAATAATTAGAAATTTACTGCATCTTAAAATATTACCACTTATTTACAATAACTTAACATTTTTGAAACGTAAATTTAATTACTAAGTTTCATTGAAAAAAAAATGCTGTTATAATAAACCAGCAAGAACAGATACATGTGCCATGTCACTGCCTCTATGAATTTATTCTATTTCCTAATTTTTCTTGACTATCTTTTCCTTTCCTGTTGGGTATTTAACAAGGCATATATTTTTTAAAGTTATTTTCACTCACATTTGTACATGGCTTTGAAATGGACTTTTTTGGCTATTACACACATAGCTAACGAAGTAAAAGTAGGCCAGCTGTAGAGATCCATGCCGGTACAATCCTAGCATTTGAGAAACTGAGGCAGAATCATGAATTGGAGGTCACTCACAGCTTTGGTTCAGGCCAAGACGGACTGCACAACTAAACCCTGTCTCAAACAACAGCAGAAAAATCTCCACCACCAAAACCCAAAACAAAAAGTACAAGTAGGCTTCATGCTCAGACAAATCAACGGACGGACCCAACTGTGACTATCAGCTCCTAGCTAAACCTCGGATCTTCTGTTCTCTCAACTTCCAAGTGCTAGGTGTCATAGCAGGTTATCTTAAGTGTCAAATGAAAAAGTAGCTGTAATATATGCATACACTATTCAGCACAGAGACGCTACTCCATAAACCAAAATCCTAGCTCAGTAAATGCCTCCCTGTCTGGCTCTAGTCGCAATGACCCTAGAATCTAAAGGAAAATTGGGCTCTTCTTGCCTTAAGGCTCTCAGATTAGCTGTGCTTGCAAAGCTCTTTTCTGTATCTTACATATCCTGTTCCCTGTGGAAGATTTTATTTTACAAAGATGACTCTGACAATTCTTCCCATCTTTCAGGCTCTTCTACAATATGAGCTAAGTTCTCAGTCTCTGTCCCTTAAATCTGAACAGGCTTTTGACTGCTCAAGGAATAAGCATATGACAGAATGATGTACAACTTCAGAAAGAAGTGCCTAAAAGGAAATGCATACATGAATGTTCATAGCGCTTTTCATATGAGCAAAGAAATAGAAATAAGAAAATCTACCAACTGTTGAATGAATAAACACTATGTGGTATTTAGCTACACAAGGGAATATTTTATGGCTATAAGGAGTGGAGTAGAAATGCTATGCTACAACATGGATGAACTTGGAAATCATTTTCTAAGAGAAACAAGCCAGAAGATACCACATCACACAATTTCACTTAAAAGAAATGCCAGAACTAGGTAAATCGACAGAGATAGAGGGTAGATAAACGGTTACCTGGGGGAAGGGGATGCAGACCTAACGTATGGGGTTTCCTTGTTGTGGTGATGAAAAATTCTGTAATTAGACAGCGGTGATGGTTATATAACTCTGTGGTGATGGTTATATAACTCTGTGACTACAGTAAAAATAAAATCTATTGAATTATAAAGCCTAGAAGAATAAATTCTATGGCATATGACATACTCTAATTATAAGAAACTTAAAATATACTTTTAAAATGTTAAAACTTCTGATGGGGCCAGCGAGACAGTTCAGCAGATTAAATCACCTACTTTGGCAGATGCAGAGACCGGGTTCAGTCCCTGCTGTGCCGTGCCAGCCTTACCACCCTAGGCATGCTGAGACAGTGACTGACACTGGTCATAGTGGCGCAAGCCTATAATTCCAGTGCTTGGGAGGCTGAAAACAGGAGGATCATTATGATTCCAACTATATAATGATATCCTGTAGACCGCATACTAAATACATTAAAAGAAAAAAAAAAAAAAAACTTCTGACAGATTACTTGGTAAAAAAGAAAGAGTAAGGCAGATTCTAACTTGTACCCAGGATGTTCAATGTTAGAGGTCAGAGCCAAAGAACTCTTGACACTCCACAGCTGTCATTGACTATCCCATTAATATCCTATTCAAGGCTTGGCCTTGATCAAGAAAGTTGAGGTCACATGAAGAGGCTACATTTAAGTACTGCTGTCAACAGCCTAGGTGCTAGAGGATGGTCAGCACTAACCATGAGATATATAAGTGAAAATTCTTCTAGATGACTCCAGATAATTCCTGCCTCAAGTCATGGAGTCCCAAGTCTTTCTGTCTGAAGCTAAATACAAAAGTGCAACAAAATAAACTTTCTCTGCTTTCCTCACCTGCATTTCTATTATAGAAAATTCACAATAATATCAAATGGCATTTTACCACACGGTATGGGGATGTTTGTTATACAGCAATAGTAACTGGAACACATCAAATAGCCACTATACTGCACCCTTCCTATTATTTGCCCTTTTATTATTTTATTTTATTTCCCAGAACTGGAGATTGAACTCAGGCCCTAGCGTTTGCCAGGCAAGCACTTATTCTACTGAGCTATCTCCCTAGCCCCTGCCTTTTTTCTTTAAGGGAAAGAAACTTAAGCTATTGTGTTATTTCTTGTCATTCTGTCTCCTCCATTACAACTAAATTCTCTGAGAATAGTCATTTTTCATTTGTTCCTGTAATCATATCCCCCCCCCACACACACAAAGCCTAATATACAACAGAAACACAGTAAATATTTGTGGAATAAACTAAGGAACTATTGTCAAACCCTTAGCACAGAGTCTTGGTTTGAAATGTCTACGGATGTGAACTCTACATAGCTGGAATCTCAATCTCCCAACAAAATAATTTCCAACATTTATGTATAGAACCCCATAGTACTACAAAGCCAAAACCACTATAATCTTTGTTACTAAGCGCAAGACAATTTATAAAGCTCGTAACATTTTTGCTGACATCATTCATTATTATATTTTAATAAAAGAGCCAAATGGCCATAACCAAAAAGTAAACATACAGTCAATATATAATACTGATGTGATCTACCTATAAAGTTCATAAAACAATTTTTATATAATCTTGGCCCTAAAATAGCCCATTAAAGCAGGTCAAGGCTAACTAAATTTGTTTCAGGTTGAAATCCATGTAACATTAGTAAAAAGTATTGCGATTTAACAAAATGCTTAAATGGCGACCTTTGCTAAACATAGCATAGACACTGTTTTTCGCATGAATGGAAAAAAGCTTACCTCTGGTGCCAGATATTCTGGTGTGCCACAGAATGTCTTCATGGTGGCAGCATCTGTGATCCCTTCTTTGCAAAGTCCAAAGTCTGTAATTTTTATGTGGCCATCTTTATCCAGCATCAAATTCTCCAACTGCAATTTAAGAAAAATAACAAAATTTGTTATGTCATCTTTCAAAATGGGTTTTGAAAACTTCTGAATACCAAGTAGGATTATTGTGGAAAAAGGAACATAGCTGTAGTTAACAGATCTTGCGGCATCTACAAATCTTGTAGCTTTGTGTGTAAAACAAATTTGTTTCATTAAACTCTTCATGATTATAAAATTATTGCATTTTCAAAACAGTGGAAAGGATAGAACAGCTTTAAGAGTCATGATTGTGTAAGTCCTAAGGCCAAAACTAAACCAGCTTTTCAAAGCAAATATTAATCCTTTTTTTTCCAAATAAAATGTGATTTTAAGATATCCCAAGGAGATGAGTAAACATATATAGGTGGTTTTAACAATTTCTCTTGGGAATCTATTGCTATAACAAAACTTCACAGAATTTGGTGGTGGCTGTAAATCAAACTTAAATTTTATTTTGTGTGGCAAGGTGACAGCCACTTTTACAATTCTTTGTAATACAGAAGTACAAACACTTTTAAACATAAAAAGGAAATCAAAGTCAAACATTCAAAACTTAATAAAATATAACTTTTTATTTATAAAAAGCACAAACGCTAGAAAGTTGTAATCTCTTTGAATCTACCAACTTAAAAATACCAAAGAGAATCTTAAAGATCTAACCAAGTGGCAAGAGCATCTGGTTCAACTGAAAGCGGGCAAGACTTCGAGCAAAGCCAACACAACTGAAAGGCACAGTGTCGCTGACCAATGTGAGCTCAAACTATGATTACTCTCACAGAAAGATACGAATGAGCTGAGATCATAAACCTTTACACAGAAAAACTACAAAAATATGACCAATATAGAATGAACACTTAACTTGTGTTTGAGGTACAGCTACTTACTCTATTCCTTAATGTTTTTCACTTTGTATTCTACCTCATATGACATTTCAAAGTGCTCACCTGAACTCTACAATCAATATCAAATTTAAAATAGCATTCCATGTAAGAGCATGAACATACTATATATGAAATGTGATGGCATCATAATCTGCTATATTGTCACATATTTTATAAAGTGGACATTCAGTGTAAGTGAGCTGTATTCCCTGAGCAAAAATCAGAACAGATAAGTCCTTGTCTCTACGATCAATACGTTTCTCGCACAGCATACTTCAGAAAGGTTAAGTAAATCTTCAACTGATTCACATAGTTGAATGTACCCTAAATATACTATTAAAGCTTTGTAAAAAAAAAAAAAATAAATAAAGGGATTTTTGTGTGTGTGATTCAAATTCATATATCTAAATTTGAATTATCCCTAACAACTAGAACCTAGAAACGAAAGTGATCTATAATACTAAGTGTTAAACACCAAATTCAATCAGAAATACTCAGAAAAATTCCTCTTCTTTCCTCCTATCTTTTTCTATTTCCCTTGGTCTCTTTTTATTTCTCATGCCTCTGATTTCCCTCCCTTTTTGTTCTTTCAGATACTGCCCCTTTATCCTGCCTCCCCTAACTTGCCACAGTAAGAAACAGAACCACATAGTGAAGCTTCTCTTGGCTTGCTGAATGAAAATGTGCATGTTCCATTTTTAATTTTTAAAGTATGCTTTTTATTTTAATACATAAAACACAAGTATTTTTAAATACTGCAATAAAAATTTTAAAATAATCTTCTAAATCAACCCATTACATAAAATTCTCGTAATTCTAATTAATACATAATAATGCTGTATTGAACAAAATGTGGATGTATTTTTTTCTATCTCGTTCCATTTCCATTTAGTTTAGTGTGTATCATGCAAAACCTCTTCATCTGCTTTAGATGCAATACTTCATGGGAGCATCACAGAATGCACCACTCCTCTACATTCTGACAAAGCTAATTTGGCTGTATGCCGAAGAGTCATGTATAAACACTGGTGGGGGGTGGGGGGTGCATGCCTGCCTTCCAACTACTTCAGAGAATGAGGCAGTGAATCACCAACTCAAGCCCTCTGAGTAACTTGGCAAGACCTTGTCTAAAATAAAATTTAAAGGACTAAATGTAGTTCAGTGGTAGAGTAGATGCCTAACAGAACTGAGTTCAATCCCCAGGTTATGGAGAAAAGTATGAACACATCATTAAATATTAAGCAGTGGACATATTTTAAAATCCTGACTTGCATCTGGTTTCCTATCCTCATATCTAAGCTCTGAGCCTCATGCCAAAGGTTACAGGATCAGGAATAAAATGGATGCAAAGGTAGGGCTGATAAGGCATATGATGAGCATGCCCAACTCGGTCCAGACTGCCTAGGGGTTTACTAGGATACTAGCCTTGAAAGCGTTCCAACGGTCATCATATTTGTTTTATAAATCAATTTTTAAAAAAATCAAAGGACCTGGATTCAATCCTTAGTACCACGACTCACTGACACTCTCTCTCTCTCTCTCTCTCTCTCTCTCTCTCTCTCACTCTAAGGGTCACTAGGAGAGACGAGTGAAGGTCCCATTTTGGGGGCAAAGCAGCAGACTCCACAGGACGCAGCAGAGAGGACATGTACCATGGGACTGTGGGTTTCAGCACCAGGGCTTGCAATGAATTTGACTTTCCACCACACCTCCCACTCTGTCGCCTTCGCTACATTATTAAATTCTATGTGGCTCAATTTTATCCACAAAACAAGATAAATAACAAATGATCCAATATGATAGTTTTCATAATTCAATGAGATATTAAAAGGAGAAATTATAGGGCCAGTGAGACAGCTCAGTGGACCAAGCACCTGCTTAGGCAAGCACAGGGACCAGGGTTCAATCCCCAGCACCACATGCCCTGCCGGCCCCACCTCTGGGTATGCTGAGCTGACCACTGAGATCAGGTGTGGCCTTCTGAAAACAGAAGGATCACTGTGAGTCCATGCTGTGATGTGCAATGAGATCCCGTACCAAATACATAAAATTAAAAAATAAACAAATAAACATAAATGAATAAATAAATGGAGAAAAATTGTTAAAAATGAAACAGTCAATTTTTAAACATGGAGAGTTTAATGTCCAATATTATCAAAACATTGTAGGCCCTTCTAGACAACATTGTGTTTGAAACAGCAAAGTTCAGGAAAAAACTCCTTAAAATCACTTTTGTGAGTTCAGTGACATCATTAACAGTGTTTTTTCAAGGGTCAGCCAGATAACTCAAAGACTCAAGTGGCTGCGTAGGTAGGCACGGAGACCGGGGCTCGATCCCTGGCCTGCCATGCTGGCCCCATACCCAGGGTGCACTGAGACAAGTAAGACTGGGCTGGAAACAGGAGGATCACTATGCGTGCAATCTATGTAGTGAGACCCTGCAGATCCTGCACTAAATACCTAAAGAAGTATTTTTTTCAATACACAGTAACTTACTTTGACTAATAAAGCATAAATATTTCACAATTTTCAAGCCTGTTATTTTGTAAGTGTTTACCTTATCTCATCAATTATTTCTACTTTCTTATCATCTTAAAATAGCATTCTAGTGAATGACGAAGAGCATCAAAAGTATGAACAGAGAGATACATCTCCCTAAAAAAAGGTGCCCCAAATTAAAAAAGTCGCCAACATAAACTTACATAAAGATATATCAAAAACGTAGCAAAATGTGCAACCTTGCTACAAAGTGTCTTCTACCTGATATATTAAGGTTTCTTTTCAAAAAATAAAAAATAAAAACAGGTGTAAGAATTATTAGCAGAATAGTGCACCACGCTGTGGAATGCACAGATTCACTTAAAGGTTTCTTCAAAGTATTATCCGTGGCTTAGATATAAGAGCTAACTGGTGATCACCTTGGCAGTCCATTCATCAATAACGTAACTCTGAGGTTTTGTCATACACTTTTAGGATCCCCTCAACTGTGTAGAAGAACAACCTTTACAAATGGTCTGTCTTCGGTTCCCTATTCTAAATCTCATGGCTTTTTTCTTTCCCTCCTTAGTCATAAAATGCAAAATATGCAAAAAATGTGCAAGGCCACTGACTATTCAAGCACTTTTTCTAAAATGATAAAAGCATCTGTTTTATACCCAGAATCTCAATGCAGAGAGAAAGCAGGGTAGCCTGCTATGGCTGACAGATCCATCGACTGAAAGAACAGGATGAACTCAAATGGAAGTTATGAGGAGAAAGATTCTGTGTTACAAATCTGACGATACTATCTGTGCCAGTTAGAGGGCAGCCATTTGAAAAGTTCACACTTCTAGGGAAGGGCATGAGGAAAGCATGCACAGGCTCTGGGATTTCCCATACCAAGCAAATTCATAAAAGTTCATGCTTCTGAGGAAAGGAAAATACATTGGACATAATAGTTCACAGAATTTCCACCAAAAACTGGCACTACTTTTTGCCTAGCTTAAGTGGACAGCCATTATTTGGCAGAGGTCTTGATTCAGAGCACACGTGAAGAAACGGTAGACTATGATTTTTTTTCCCATTGTGGATGAAAACTTGTAACGAAGTTATATATTTCTTCCTTCTTTTGTTGGTAGTTAGAACGCAGTTAAACTTCAAAAATCTTAGCTGTTTTCATCAGTGTACACTCCATGCTAGAACAGACATGAAATTTGTAGCACATTCCAAGGTCAGGAGAGTCACCTGCAGTCCGAGCTGACAGCCTGACAGCTGATGGCCTGGAGGGTCCTCTGACCACTCTGCAGACAGAAGGACATCATCACTTGGGCACATCACAAGCAAGACGGGAGGCTCCGTGCCTGTACAGACCAGGCTACTAGAAATTTTTAAAAACTATATGCACAGTGCCGTTTCACAGGCCACACACACACACACACACACACACACACACACTTTCATTTAAATGACACTGTGATCAAAGTATAGAATGAACATAATTCCTTCATCACTAACTCACACATGTCATTTTAGCATAGATACATCAAGCTCTGTTTCAGGCACCAAGGTGGCCTCAGGTACAACAAGGCAGTAAGTAATTCCAGTTCCACACACTGGCAATTTAGGCTTATGAGCATCCTAATGCCAAAACATCACAAACTGACCTTAGGAACTGAATGACTATGAAGTTCAATGTGTAGAAAAAATAACAAAAAGAATTCTTCCCTTTGACTTTCCTAGTGCCAAAAACCTCAAAATGCAACAGTGGAGATCTCCACCCCCTGTTGTTAAGCTATTTAAAAATTTATACAAGTACAAGATATAGCTCAACAATACAATTTAAGTTTAGATTGAGCAGTGATTAATATTTCTAGAAAGAATACAGACTAAATCTAGTTAGAAGCAGTTAGGGCTGGCCTGATAGCTCAGTAGATTAAAGCGCCTGCTTAAGCAGGCACAGGGCTGGGGGGTTCAATCCTGGCCTGCCATGCTGGCCCCACCACCAGGGGCATGCTGAGACAGTGAATGAGGCTGGGCCTGTAATCCCAGGACTTGGGTGGATGAAAAAAAACCTGAAGGATCACTATGAGTCCGATCTATGTAGTGAGACCCTGTAGTTCTTGTATTAAATAGAAGGAAGAAGGAAGGA
>PVKN010035882.1:0-11544 GCA_004027915.1 Capromys pilorides | reverse complement strand
TACATATTGAACCATCTTTGAATCCTTGGAATAAATCCTGTTTTATCTTGGTGTATAATCTTCCTGATGGTTTGCTACATTCTGTTACCAGTATCTTATTGAGGAGTTTTTCATCCGTGTTCATTAAGGAGATTGGGTTGTAGTTCTCTTTTTTGGGTTGGGTCCTTCTCTGATTTTGTTATCAGGTAATATTTGCTTCTAAGTATGAATTTGAAAGTTTTGATTCCTTTGAAATTCATTAAAGAGTTTGAGGATTAGTGACATTAGATCTTCTCTAATTTCTTATAGAAATTAGAAATGAATCTGTCAGGACTTGGGATTTACTTCTTCAGTTTCATTGACTAATTCTGGGTTATTTAGAATTCTTATACTAAAAATCAATGCCAGAACATACTATGGTAATTATGCAAATACAAGGAAATTAAACAATGCACTCTATAATATGATTTATAGAAGAAATCAAGGAAGAAATTAAACTGTTCAATACAGTACTCAAATATTTAGCTAGAGCTATCAGACAACAGAAAGAAAACAAGGCCTGCCAGATAGCTCACCAGACTAAAGCATCTGTTTAGGCAAACACAGCAGCCAGGGTTTGATCCCTAGTCTGCTATGCTGGCCCTGCCCCACCCCTGGGGCACCCTGAGACATTGATTGAGACTGCACGTGGTGGTACATGCCTGTAATCCTAGTGCTTAGGAGGCTGAAAACAGGAGAATCACTATAAATCCAATCTGTGTAGTGAGACTCTGTAGACCCTGTCCTAAATACATAAAAAAAAAAAAAGAAAGAAAATAGATTGCAGAAAAGAAAAAGTCAGACTATCCTTATTTGTTGACAACATGATTCTATGGATAGAAGACTCCCCAGATTTCACCCAAACACTCCAGGAAATTATAAATAGACTCACCAAAGTAGCAGGACACAAACTCAATGACATTCAAGTATAAGAATAATGAACATACATTAAAAAATAAATCAAGAAACCAATATCATTCACAATTGCTTCATAAAAGTAAATACCTATATATTATCCCACAATGTAAAAGACATTTACCAAAAAAAAACAAACAAAACAAAACTGTAGTACTGTTTTAAAAATGAGATTGGACCCCGGTTCTTCAAAAAAAGAAAAAAAGAAAAAAAAAGAAAGAGAGCAACTGCAGAGGACACTAGAAAATAAAAATAAATTTGCAGTGCCTGGATAGCTAGAATCAGTATTGTCAAAATGACTGTATTACCAAAACTGATACATAGATTCAATGCAGTCAACATCAAAATACCAATAGCATTCTTTACAGAATTTCAAAAAAAAAAAATCCTAAATCTTACATGTAACCAAAAGAGACCTAACATAGCATAAATAATCTAGAGCAATAAGAGCAAAGTTCACAATCTTAAGTGATGCTGTATTGTAATTCTACAGTGCTAAAACAACATGGTTTTGGCACAAAAATAGACATGTGACTCAATGGAATAGAACAGAGAATTCAGAAACAATCCCAAGCTCACTTAGACATTTGATCTTTAACAAAGGGGCCAAAAACATATGCTAGATTGAAGATACCTCTTTAAATGATACTGGGAAAACAGGCTATCTATATGTAGAAGATTGAATCTAGACCCATATCTCTTGCAATGTACTAAAATAAAAATAGATCGAAGCCTAGCTATAAAACAGGAACACTTAATCTGATGAAAGATAAACCATGTAAAACTCTTGAAGACGTGGACATATTCTAGGACCTTTTGAACAGAATCCCAGTTACAGAAGATATAGCACACAGAATCAACAAATGGGATTATATTAAACTAAAAAGCTTTTACATAAAAAAAGAAATAGCCAACAGAGTGAAAAGACAATGTACATAATGAGAAAATATTTTGCCAGCTGCTCCTTGGACAGAATTCTAATATCTAGAATATATAAAGGACTCAAAAAATCTGACCTCCTAAAAGACTGAATCAAAAATGCGCTACTGAAATGAATAGACACTTCTCAAAAGAACAGCAAGTGGCCAATGAGACATGACAAACTGCAAGTGGCCAATAATGCCGATGCCCAAGAATACACAAAGTACCTTTGGTCTAAATTTAAAAAGTCTGATTGGTGCATTATTGAGAAGGCACATGGAAGAGGGAAACTGGTAACCATGGGGAGTCCACTGGTACATGGACTGCATAATGTAGCAGTCCTTTCTATAAAATAGTGGTGACACCACTGACCACTTCGTAGTTTTTTAGGAGGATTAAATGAGATACCATGTGAGGTGTTGATTAGCACATGGTAGTATTTTGCAACTGTTTATTATTGTTAAGTTTAATGCTATAATTAATGTGGATTGTTACTAATTATTTCCCAAGTACCAGGAAATTCCACTTTTTTTTTTTTTCCCCTCAGGACCTGGTATTGGACTCAGGCCTTTGTGCTTGCCAAGAAAACACTTACTCTATTGAGCTATTTCCCCGGCCCTGCCCACTCGTTTTTTGTAACCCAATGCTTAAAAATGCTTTCTTGCATGAGGGTACTAAACTAAATAATGTTTTCTAACTTTGTACTTAGTAATTCTTCATATACAATCTGACTATAAAATTAGGGTACACTTTCCAATGTAACACTAAGCTATTTTCATTTCTTCAACCTGTATTCATTGCGTAGCTACTATGTGCCTGGTATTGTTTTTGCAAGAAGTAGCAGAAAACAAGAAAAAAAATCTCTGCCTCATTGAGTTTACATTCTAATAGAGAAGAAGGGGGCATATTGAATAAAAGTGTATTCCATGTAAAAAAATTAAGAAGTCTGAGATTCCACCTTGCCCTAAGAAAACTGACTATCATCAGGAATTCAAAAAAGTGGCAAATGCTGATCAGGCTGTGGGGAAAAAGAAAGCCTTCCATGTTGTTGTTGAGTGTATAAACTAGTACAACCACTGTGCATATTAGTAAGGAGAATGTTTAAAAACTAAAATAGAAACTCATTTAGCCCAGCTATTCCTGTTCTACATATTTTCCTGAAAGAGTTAAGGACATCATCATATTACAGTGGTGCATATGTACCCGTATTTATAGCTCAATGTAATGGCTAACTCTCAACAGAGGTCTATATATTCGTTAACAGATGAATGGATAAAGAAAATATAGTACTACTTAGCAACAAGGAAGCATAAATTTGAGTTAGAAAAATTGTTGAGACCATAATACTTAGTGAAATAAATCAGTCACAGAAATTTAAGTATCACATGTGTCTCAGTTACTCTTCTCTGGTTGCTGGGACAAATACCCGACACCCAAAATGAAGGAAAGAAAGGTTTATTTAGCTCACAGTTATTGGAGGTTTCAGTTCATACTTGGCTGGCTCCAAGGCAGACTGGCAGATGGCAGAGAAGATCCTGTCATGGTGGCAGAACAGCAACAATGGCAACAGAGAGGAAGTCTGTCTCTCTCTGTTACGTTACATTCAGGCTATCGGCCCCAGGCTGGGTGTAGCATTCACATCCATAATCCCAGCAGTACTCAGACTCATAATCCCAGCCTTGGCTCACCCATAATCCAGTGGATCATGAGTTAATTCAGACTCTAGAAGTCTCTGCCCCATGACTGCATCAGGCTTTGGGGAGACAACTAGACACAAACCATAACAACATAGTTTTACTAATATGAGAAAACCAAAGCATAAATAAAGAACAAAGAGCAACAGGCCTGAAGCTCCCCTGCTCCTGTGGGACCACTACCAAGGTGCTGTTGTAGCTGGGCATAGACCCCCACAGTTGAGTAGCCTCTGGTGCTGTGTTGCAGAGTGGAGTCCCTAAGCTGCAGAGTAAGAACCTGCAGGGTTCCTGCTCAGAGCTACGCTTCAGCAATATTGAGAATGGGAGTAGTGTTCCAGCCTCAGTTTCTATTAATATGGTGACAACAAAATAATACTGCTAAATACTCAGCAAAAATCTGGACAAAATAGCTCTAAGAGTTCTCACTGTAACAGCCTACCTCATTCAGAGATACCACAAGATATTAACCGAGTTTCTGAAACAGATACAGCATTGGAGAAAAGAACAACTCTTGGTCTGAGTAGAATTATATTGAGAAAAAGAAAGAAGTTGAAAACATCTGGAAGGAAAACTCAGATTAGAGATGGGGTTGGTCAAGTTGTCCAGAAAGCATACCACCTAAGGAGTTTCTCTTTAAACACCTAAAGCATACAGCCACTCTCAGTATGAGAAACAGTGTTATGAAAAACAGGCATTTTCTCAGCAGAATTTCTGAAGGTTTTTATTTCATCTCTGCTGCTATCTCATCTCCTAGCTGTTGGATTGGGGTCTGCATTGGAATAAGTCTGATAACCTCCACCATGGTGATCAGAATTGTATCCAATTTTGCCAACATGGTAGGGATTTGTATCTGAGGTTTTGACAGCTTACTTGAAGAACTATCAGGATTGTTGGGTGGCTTCAACTCTTGTTTGTTCTATAATGTGTTCCTGAGTAGCAAAGTGAAAGAACAGTCATTAAAGTCATGCGGATCTAAAATTATACCCATGGGATCAATTAATAAGCATATGTACTATATAATTTCCTAGTACATTTTCTTTAGATCTCAGATATAAATAGTATAAATAATTTTAATATGCTTGTGTTGAAAAAGTCTAACCTTAATTCGGTTAGAACACCTTATAATTCAAAGAATGAATATCTTTGATATTAAGATCACTACATTACTGGGCATGGTGGTATATGTGTAATCCCAGCACTTGGGAAGCTGAGGCAGGAGAATTGCAGTGAGTTTGAGGTCAGCCTGGGCTACATAGTGAGTTCAAGTTCAGCCTGAACTACATAGTGAGATCTTGTCTCAAACAAAACAAAACACAAAAACAAAGCAAAACAAAATATTATTACAATAAAGGGTTTGCCCTTCCAAGATACTGTGGCCTTGTAATTATACTATTGTAGAATATGTTTAATTTAGATGGATGCAGATTGCTCATGAAGACCACTTAACATAAATTGCTCTTAAATTTATGTAAAATAAATGTAAAATAAATTTAATATAAATTGTTCTTAAGTAATAAATAGATAACATAGTACAATTTCAAACTGCACTGAGTTGGTACACTAAGCTGTTATTACTTTTCCAATGTAAGGACTCCAGGTGGTCGCCTTGGGCATCAGTTTTCTGACAAAGGCATCTGTTTAGTATCTTTTGCCCTTCATTACTTTGCTGGATTTAGTCTTCTTGCTGCGCTCAACTTCAGTGTACTTAAAATTAGCTTTATTTTAAGCAAATCTACGTCTACTTTAGAAGACTAGAAGTAGAAAAATAAAGTATTGCCAAACCCTTTGGAGATTATCATACTTACATAGAATTAAAAATCAAATATCATAGTTTTTTAAAAATTAAACCAGGCTCCTTTCCCCACCGAGTCATTCTTTATATTTTCTACAGCGTGAGTTTCAGAAAGGCTGCATCTTTGATATGCTGTGTATACTATATATTATTTCACCTTTCCACCCTTAATTCTGGTGTGTTAAAATAAATATAACATTTTAACTTTTTTTAAAAAAAGAGCAAAATTAATATTAGATTATAGAAAAAAGCCAAAGAGCCCGGGATCTCCTCAAGAGGAAAATAAAGAGTGGGAAGCGGAAGAAAAGAGGATTCAGATATGGCATGTGTAGGCACCAATTCCCCATGATAAATGTATTCATTCTGTATGGCAACAGTGCACTAATAAAAAACAGATGACTTCTAAAAGATGCCCCAGTCCTGATCAAGAATTAACAATGTAAAGATATTCAATAATCCTCAAAGAACCCTTTTTTTTTTTTCTATTTTACCATCACTCTTTAGAACAGGAAACCATCTTTCACAGGCTATTTCCTCCAGACTGCAACGCTGACTTCCTCCCAGCAATGCAGCACTTTTTCAACTCCACCTTCATAGATCATCTTTACTTATAATCTTGGTTTTGGTTCTCATAGAAGCAAATCCTGAGAGAACAATACACATACAAGTAGTTTTTTGGGGTGGTGATCTCCAGAAATGCTGGCAAGGGAAGTAAGACAAGGAAGAGAAGGCAATCAAGGAAGGGTATGTTTCATTCATAACATGTTAGTTCTGTGGGCCAATAAGGACTAATCCCTTTGGGGAATTCTGGCTACTGGAGTAGAACTTAAGCCCTGAATTTAGTTTACTAGAGAAACAAAGGTGCTGGAGTATTTATACAAGTTTTAGTAGTCACTAATTAAGGGCTGCTGTTAGGAACCATTGCATTTTCAAAACCCTGCACTCACAATAAATGTGTAGTGTAAAAAAGTGAGTAGTGAAGCTGTGGGCAGTTGGGCAGGCTCAAAGAGAAATAGGACATCTGTTTTCTGAGACCACAGTGAAGTACACTAAGACTCATTATATAAAGCCAGGGCCCACAAAATAGGAAAGAAGATCAAAAGCTCGGAAGTACATTTCTGGATTTCAAAACCTAGTTTCTTTGCCATTCTAAGCCTTAGGAATTCATGAAGGATATTTGTAGTGATTAAATAACATAATTCATGGGAAAGTACTGTACTTAGTGTTTTGATTGTTGTGTAGTACTTAGTCTCCCAAATGCTAGTTATTAATATTATTAATATTTGATCACCTTGCTGAAACATGAAGATGAAAAGGATGCAAAATGCTTGATTGGCCAGATTACCTAGCAAGGACTCAGCAGTTTTAATCTTGCTACTGGTACAGTTTTTACACTGGCTCCAGAGAGCTGAGCTGATGAAACCTGTGGGTCTCTGTTCAAGTAGAAGACAGGCAGATGGAGCTCTGGACTAGCATCACTGGGGAGAAAGTGGCCTCAAGCCGCATGTGGTTATACAGCACCCAGGAGAGGAGATAGATTTTACAATAAAGGATCCTGGGGCCAACTTGCCCTCTCCATACCATTTTACTTCCCAAGAGCCCAGTCTTTAATTTTGTTTTATGTTTATGAGATGAGGTTATGGAGGAAAGAACCAGTACTTATCCTTCTCCATAACAAGTTCCGACACAAAAACATAAGTGCTCTTGCAATAAGCAAGTATTTTTGGAATTCCTTAGTTCAAGCAAAATTACATGGTTCACATGGTCAAGGCATTTTTTGTTTTCCAACCGATTTTCCTTCGCAGTCAGTAAAGATCAGACTTTTGGAAAAACTCAAGCTTTCATTAAAACTCAGCCATGCAGTACACAAAAGCTGGGTGGGTCTTGGGTTTTGCTTTGTTGTTGAATATCTCTCCTTAACTGACAGCAAGAACAGATTTAGAAACAGGATGCATGGACACGAGGAGCTCCATACTGCTATATAAAAGCCACAATGAAGGGATCCCAGGTGAAGAACATTTGCCATATTTTCCGAAGAGCAGAAAACACTATTTTTCAATGATTAAGTTAGTGCCTGAAGCATAATGTAGTTCTTTGCTAAATCAATCACTAATCATGAAGATTATAATTAAAGTCAAATTTAAAAAGCTTTAGCCACTAATACTTATGGAGTCCTAATAAAAAGTTGCCATTCTTAATAAACACTCAAAAATGCCGCTCATAGAGGGCAAATCTACACATTGGTGAGAATAGCTGGCTTTGACATCTCCCTAGATTTGGCTGCGCTTGGCCTGGGGTGAAAGGCAAAATTTTCTTCTTTAGTATTGGCCCGAACTCAGACAGTAGACTGACCTTCTTCTTAAAAATTAGTTTTACTAGGGCTAGGGAGATAGCTCCATGGCACAAGTGCCTGCCTGGCAAATGCAAGGTCATGAGTTCAAACCCTGGTCCTAAAAAAAAAAAAAATTAGTTTTACTAGTACATGTTGGTAGTACACGATGAATGTATTCCTCACAGGGAGTTGGTGCATGTGTATATCACATCTTAATTCTTTTGTCTTCCCCTTACCCTGCCTGTTATTCCCCTGCCCCCCTTTTTGTCCCCTTCCCAAGTACAAAAGATCTCCCTATTTCTTATTATCTAAGGAAAAAGGACAAATTTAAGCCCTTACTTTTCAGTTTGTTAAATTGTGAAACTGGATTTCCACTCACTGACATGATTTGAAATACTGGATTTTTGTTTCATTGTAATTGCTCTAAAGTAAGTGCTGTCTCAGTTACTTTTGTTGCTGGGACAAGTACCCGACACACAAAACGAAGGAAGGGAAGGGGTTTTTTTTAGCTCACAGTTACTGGAGGCTTCGGTCCATACTTAGCTGACTCCTAGGCAGAGTGGCACATAGCAGAGGGTAACCTTTCACAGTGGCAGTGAAAAGCAGAGAGCAAAAGCAACTGGGGAAGTAACGGCAACAAGGGCTACAGAGAGCAAGTTTCTCTCTCCTCCTTATCTGCCCCAGACGGGGTGTAGCACTCACACCCATAATCTCAGAAGTATTCAGACCCATAATCCCAGCCTTGGATCATGAGTGAATCACAAACTGTAGAACCATGCCCCAGTGACTACGTGAGGCTTTGGGGGGACAAATACACACACACCATAACAAATGCATTGCCAGAAACTTATTTTTTCCCTAAAGTAACTGTAAGTAAAGGGGCTTGGGAGATAGATCAATAGAATAAGTGCCTGCCCGGCAAGTGCAGGGTCCTGAGTTCAGTCCCCTGTACCACAAAAAAAAAAAAAAAAAAAAAAAATGTAAATAGAATGCTACACTTTGGTAATGGATTTATCCTCTTCTAGAATGAGTTGTCAACAATGAAGAAATAATTTCTTTTATCCCAAGATTAGTAGTCATAGAACAGCTATGGATGATGGTTACCAAATTGGTTTCAAATTTTTCCAAAATATTGGGAACTTGACCTTAGTTCAAAGCCAGCAATTCACATGTAAATAAAATGAATATTTGGAATTTTGTGCTCCAATTTAGCTAAGATTATATTATAATGATTCTAGAGGAAGTCAGTGCTAAACTCACATTTGCAATGAAATGAGGAATTTCTTTTGGACAATAATAAGTATAATTGTATAGAGCAACTGAAGTGCTCATATGTGATATTAGGTACAAGAACAAGAGTCAGGAATGTCCTTTGGAGAAGAGGAATAGCTTGTGACCAGATTGAAATAATGACATATATTCTCTTGACAAGAGTTTCGGGTGCAAAAGGATAAATTTTAAAAATTGGTTTCAGGCTGTGGAGATAGCTTAGCAGTCTAAGTGCCTGCTTAGGCAAGTGCAAGGACCTGGGTTCAATCCCTAGTAGCACATGCTATGCCAGCCCCAGCCATGATGCACCAAGCCAGCCACCAAAACTGGGCAAGGTGTACACTTGTAATCCCAATACTGGGGAGGCTGAAACAGGAGGATCACTATGAGTCGGAGCTGCATAGTGCGACCCTGTACCAAATACGTGAAATTTTTTAAGAAATTGTTTCTAGGTAAGAATTGTTTCTAGATTCTTCTGTGAGACTCTTAGCCTTCATGTGTGAAAACAGCACAGGGACTGAGATATCTTGTGTAGATAAGGAAGGTAGTAATGATGGAATAAGCATATGTTTCTTATGCTCAAGAGACCTATACAGGTCCATGACTATGGGGAAGACTTCTGGATCTTCTGCTTCATTTTTTGCAACTCTTATGTGAAGTTGAATTTAATTCCATAAATGGCAAGTAGGATGCGGGTTGTAGCTCCACGGTAGAGTGACTGTCTAGTGTATACAAGGCCCTGCCCACCCCACAAAGCGAAAGAAGCTTAGGGGTAGTAAGAGAACAATGCAGATTCCAGTGCACACCATGGGCTCCAGTTTGTCTTTGCTTCCCCCACATCTTATCCTGCCTGCCTGTCCTGTGGACTTCAGTGCACCACTGACACAGAAATAGCCTCACATAGAGAGAGTATCCAGCTTTCACTATTGCATAGATAAAAGTCTGTGATAGAATCCCCTTATTATGTCTATTTCTCGTCACGATCCTGCTGCTTTCAAGTCCTGCCTAATATATTTGGTTGTTTTAAGCTACTACAAAAATGCTTTTGTGAATATTCATGTTTGTATTTTCTGAGATACTTAAACGAGAATTCCTATTCAACATATACCTGAAAGTACATGTTGCTGGATTATAAAACACTCAAATGTTCAATTTTTTAAGATAATATTGAATTGTATTTCAGTTCGTTACATCAACAGGTAATCATACTGCATTATGACTCTCCCTTGATCCATGTCTTTGGTAGTACTTAATATGGTAATTTTTTAATTTTAGTCCATGCAGAATAAATATAATTTCCTATCATAGTCTTAACTTACATCTATACGATTGCCAAAGAAGTATATAGTCTTTCCATTTTTTTTATTGATTTGTCCACTTATTTCCTTACCCTTTTCCTTTTGTACTGGGGAGTGAACCCAGGGGCTTTTTGTTCAACTTGATCCCCAGCTCTTTGAAATTTTTTTTAATTTTGAGACAGTCTTAATAATTCACAAATCTTTTGTAATACTCCTGCCTCAGCCTCCTAGAGTGCTGGGATTAGAGTAAATGTATTACCATGCCTAGTCCTTTACCCAATTAAAACAAAACTATATATTTTATTTCAGTGTAATGTCTTTTCATGATCTCTCTCTCTCTCTCTCTCTCTCTCTTTCTCTCTCTCTCTCTCTTCCTCCCTTCCTCCCTCCCTCCCTGCCCACATGTGATACTGGGAATTGAAGCTGGGGAGTGTTGAACTATAACCCTAGCCCTTTAAAATTTTATTTTGAGACAGGCTTGCTAAATTGGCCAGGGTGTCCCTAAACTAGCAATTCTCCTGCCTCAGCCTCCCAAGTAGTTGGGATTATACAGAAGTATGCCACCATATCTGACTCCCTTTATCCATTTCCACCACCTTTTCTAATCTTTGTTCTCCTTGCCTTAATGGACTTATGAGAAAATCCAGACTAATGTTGAATAGGCATAGATAGGGCTTATTTTTACTTAAATTTTTTAAGTTATCATTTATTTGATTCAGTGTCTCTCTATGCAGCTCAGACTCATAGTGATCCTCCCGTCTCAGTCTCCTTGTGCTAGGATTGCAGGCGTTTCACCACCACACCCAGTTTTGGGGCCAGGACAATGAGCCCAGAGCTTTGAGTTTGGCATGATATGCAGGATTGGGGATCAGACTTGGAACCTTGCACTTGCCTAGGCAGATGCTTAGACCACCGAGCTATATCTCCTCGGCCCAGGGCTTATGTTTCTAACTCCTGATCTTATACAGTCAACTTCTGATTACTTCTGTATCTCTTGAGGTGATCATATTTTCCCCTTTAATCTGTGGTGAATTGTGTTTTGGTATTTTCTAATGTTTAACTGCCCTGGCATTTCTAGATATACTCAACTTATGATATATAATCTATTAATAAAAAATTCTAGGCTTGTTTTATTGTTATTTTAATTTTGCTGCTATGTTTATGATCAAGATTGGTATAAATCATTGTACTCTGATTTGTAGTTCTGATATTAAAGATACTCTATATTCACTCTGATATTAATATATAATACTCTGATATTAGTCTCATAGAATGAATTGTATTGCAGCCCCCCTTTTTCTGTAT
>PVKN010035881.1:0-11596 GCA_004027915.1 Capromys pilorides | reverse complement strand
CAGGCTGTGTTTATAAAACCTCCAGCAGGTGTAACCAAGATTATAATTTCCACCAACATTGCTGAGACATCTGTAACTATCGATGATGTTGTATATGTCATCGACTGTGGGAAAATGAAAGAAAAGAGGTATTCTCTTTTGGCGATATAACGGAGTGGGGTAAAAACGCCTCGTTTAGGGGACACAGCCTTTTTTTTTTGCAGTACCGGGGATTAAACTCAGTACAGTACCTTGTACTGGCCAGGCAGGTGCTTAAGCCACTGAGCTCTCCCTGACCCCAAATGCAGGGTGTTTTGTTGAACTTGGGACCTTGTGCTCACCAGCAGGCACTTATGCTGCTGAGCTATATTCCCAGCCCCAACATAGCTTTTAATAGCTGATGCTAGTAAATACAGGAATTATTGTTTCAAAAAGTACTTTATGAAAAGGAAATGTAGCTGTATGAGTGATTCTATAACCAAGAGTTTGAATTTGGAGTCAAACAAGGATATAAAATGAAGGGTTTTGGGCTGGCCAAATAGCTCAACAGGTTAAAGTGCTTGCTTAGGCAGATGTGGGCAGGCTCCTCCCCCAGGGAGTGCTGAGACCATGACTGAGAATGGGTGTGGTGGCACATGTGGTTAATTCCAGGATTTAGCTATGACAAATTGCGCTGCTGTAAACATGGGTGCACATATATTGCTACGGTATGAGGTTTTCAGTTCTTCTGGAAAAATACCCAGGAGGGGGATAGCTGGCTTGAGTGGGACCTCCAGTCCTAGCTTCTGAAGTAATCTCCACACTGATTTCCATAGTGGTTGCACCAGTCTGCACTTGCACCAACAGTGGAGAAGCGTTCCTTGTTCTCCACAGCCCCTCCAGCATTTGTTGTTGGCTGCCTTCTGGATGTTAGCCATTATTTCTGGGGTGAGATGGAATCTCAGTGTTGTTTTAATTTGCATTTCTCAAGTGATTAATGACATTGAACATTTTTTTATGTTTGTATTTTTTGCCACTTGTATTTCATCTCCTGAGAAATGTATATTCATCTCAGATGCCCATTTTTGGATTGGGTCTTTGAATTTGGGAGGCCTGATTTTTTTAAATTCTTTATATGTTCTAGATAGAAGGCCTTTGTTGGCAGGATAGTAGGCTGTAATTTTTTCTCAGTTTGTGGGTTTTCTTTTCACTCGATTGGCAATTTGCTTTCAAGTGTAGAAAGTTTTCAAAAACATGAATCTCAGTTGCTTTAAGATTTCTACCTACATTTTCCTCCAGAAGATTTAGTGTTTCTGTTTTAATATTTAAATCTGACCCATCTTGACTGTAGCTTGATACTATTTGAATCAGCACTCCTCCCAGCAGCCCATCTGTCACAGAGCACACAGGGTCCCGTGCTCTTCAGTAGAAATAAGGTGGTTCATCTTCTGTGCCAGGGGCTTGGCCGCAATTTTGTGAACTAACTCAGTGTTTCCTTGCTTTGCAGATACGATGCCAGCAAAGGGATGGAAAGTCTAGAGGATACTTTTGTGTCTCAAGCCAATGCTCTGCAGAGGAAAGGCCGGGCAGGCCGGGTTGCTTCTGGGGTCTGCTTCCATTTGTTCACCAGCAACCACTACCACCACCAGCTGTTAAAGCAGCAGCTGCCAGAGATCCAGAGAGTGCCACTGGAAAAGCTCTGTCTAAGGTCACAGCTGGAGTTTTGTATTTTGCTTCCAAAATGTTTCTCACGCTATTTAAGTTCTGTTTTTTTTTTTCCAAGTAGAAAACATTTTGTTAAGAATAGGCATCAAGGAATTCACTCATTAGCAAAGAAAGAGCCCTTCAGAGTGACCTTTATCATTCCTTTTAACTTTCTGCACGTGGAGATCTCTCCTATTGCAGAGGATAGCCTAAAATAGAGCTTAATAGTGTATTTGTAAGTTTGGAAAACAAACAAAGTTAACAAGGAATTTCTGCTCTGGACAACACCAATATCAGATTATCCTTCAGAAAAATAGGATTTAATAAATGACTAGTCGTGTGTGTGTGTGTGTGTGTGTGGTGTTGGAGATGATGCCAGAGCCTTGTGCATGCTGGGAAACTGCTCTGTCCTGTCCTGACCCACATCCCTACCCCTTACCAAACAGAACATATCAGGAATGGCGTATCTTTGATTCAGCCTTTCTGAAAATGTACTGGGCACTGTATAGGAACTGCAAAACCATCCATGCTGGGCCGGGGAGAGAGCTCAGTAGAATAAGCCTGGCAAGTGCAGGGTGCTGAGTATAATCTTGCTACCACCAAAATAAACCTAGCCATGCTGTGTGACCCAGTCATTACCTCAAGGGAGCATGCGCATGAAATAGCCCAAAAAGAAGGGGAAAACTACTAGTACAAAGATATATAGCTCTTCTTTTATACAGTAGGTGTAGCTGAAGAACTTTCCGTTTGCCATGCACTGGGCTAAGCACCATATGGCTCAAGAATGTTGTGTTCATGTCAGGTCTTAAGAAATTGGGAGCCAGGTGACAGCGCAGGCCTGTACCCCAGACCTCAGGAGGCTGAGACAGGAGGCTTGCCATGAGCTTGAGGCCAGTGTGGACTACATAGTGAGTCTAAAGCCAGCCTAAACTGCATAGTGAGACTATCGTAAAACACACACACACACACACACACACACACACACACACATTAATTTAAAGAACCACAAGTGAAGAAAATTGTATATTTTTCTCTTCTGAAAAGTTACTGAAATTCATAATATAAAATACTAGTCTTGGGCCGGCGAGATGGTTCAGTGGTCTAAAGCGCCTGCTTAGGAAAGCTCAGGCAACTGCGGGGACTGTGGTTCAATCCCCGGCACCACCTGCTGTGCCAGCCCCACCACCAGGACAGGCTGGGCCAGCCACAAAATAAATAAAAAAATAAAGAAACAAACAAACACAACAAATAAATAAATAAATAAAATTAAAAAAAAAATTAAAAAAAAAATATTAGTCTTTAAAAATATATCACAAGATATAGTATAGATTAATTTTATAAACAAGGGCAGGCAGTTTAGCTCAGTAGCTCAGGGCCTGCTTGGCAAGTGTAATACCCTGAATTCGATTCCCAGTACCAAAAAAATCAATCAATCAATTTTATAAACAGTGAGTTTCAGTGTGAAAAAGAGTAAGTGGATGTTTTGAATTTTTTCATAAACATCTGTAACTGTGCAGCAGTCATAACCAACCTACTTATTTCCTGTTCTTTTGTGATAATACTTTACCATGAGATTTTCCTTCTTAGTAAATATTTGAGTGCGTGTCTTAGTCACTTTTATGTCGCTGGGCACGCACCCCACACCCACCACTTAAAGGAAAAGAGGCTTCCCTTGGCTCGCAGTCCCAGCGCATCCAGTCTGTGGCCAGCTGGCTCTTAAGGCCGGCACTGCCTGGCAGACTGCGTGGTGCAGGACCACTGTTCACTGCACGGCAAGAGAGGGGTGAGTCGGGAAGGGGCAACCTCACCCGATCACAGCCCCAGGGACCCTCTGCTAGCCGGGCCTGGCTCCTAACAGCACGTTTTGCCATGAGCACGTCAGTGGGTCACTCCGCCCCATGGATGGCACCGCCGTGATCCAGTCGTCTTCCAGAAGCCCAGCCTCCAACACAGCAGGCCTTGGGAAGACGTGCTGGGTGCAAGTCATAACCGTCTACAAACAGCATTGTTAATTGTAGCACACGCCTGTGTGGCGAATCTCTGGAACACAGGGATCACTGAGACTCAGTGCCTGTCGACCAGCGTCCCGTCTCCCCTTGCTGCAGCCCCTAACAGCCACCATTCTCCTCGGCTTCTGTATTTATTGTAGCTACCATGATAAAAGGTTATTATGCACCATTCGTCCGGTGAGGTAGCATAATATCCTCAAGGGTCACCCAGTTGTCGTACATTGCAGAATTTCTTTTCTAAGGCTAGCTGAATAATATTCCACTGTACTTCGTACAACATTTTCCTCATCCGCTGTATCAGTATGCATATATGTGTGGTGGTGCACACCTTAATCTTCATGATTAAGGCCAAGGCACGAGGATCTCCATGAATTCAAGGCCATCCTGGGCTGCCCAGCTGTCTCAAAAAACAAAGAATAATGCTGCAGTGAACAAGTATCTCAAGTTGCTATTTTTTGGATCAAGAATACCCAGAGGTGGGATTGCTGGATAACATGATAAGTTCTCATTTTTTAGGACTGTCTGTTCTGTTTTCCATGGCGCATGTGTCATTCTGTGTTCCCAGCAATAGATTCCAATTCCTCCATATCCTTGCCAGTGCTTACCTTTTATAATTTGATTCTATTCAATAATTTAAATCCAATTGTTGTTTTTAAAAAGTATTTTGAAAGCTTATAAGGAAGATTTTATTGTAAATATAAATATTTCAGAATTGAAAAGTGTTTCTATAGTTTATTTCTAGGGAAACTAGAACTAATTTTTTTAAAATTTTTATTTAAACTAGCATATATTTTGTAAAAGCAAAAACTGAGAAATTGTGAGTTGTGCTCACTCAGGAAATAAATTATTCCTCTGTAATCCCACCAATTATAAAATTGACAGATTATTCATTTGTGTTTTTCAGAATCAAAATCTTAGACATGTTCAGCGACCACAGTCTGCAGTCTGTGTTCTCCCGGCTTATTGAGCCGCCACACACGGATTCTCTTCGTGCCTCCAAGATCCGATTACGGGACTTGGGAGCCTTAACCCTGGATGAGAAGTTGACCCCTCTAGGGTATCACTTGGCCTCTCTGCCAGTGGATGTGAGAATCGGCAAGTTGATGCTTTTTGGGTCTATCTTTCGCTGCCTGGATCCTGCACTCACCATTGCCGCCAGCTTGGCCTTTAAGTCTCCTTTTGTAAGTAAACAGCACTCATCTATACACTAGAATTTATGTCATAGAGCTGTGTGGGGTCCATGTGGGCTTCAGGGAGGTGTAATCCCCAAAATCTGATGTCAAAAAGAGAGGTGGGGTCCAGGAAGATAGCTCGGCGGCATCAGCGCCTGCCTAGAAAGTGCAAGGTCCTGAATTTGATCCCTGGTAGCGCGCACACGCACACGCGCGCGCACACACACACACACACACAAATTGGTTGCAAGAGCAATGTGCTCCAAATGAAGACTGAGAACTGGAGAGTCTGGTGCAGTGGCACACACCTTTAATCCCAGCACTCAGGAAGCTGGAAGGAGAGTCACTGTAAGCTTGGGCTACATAGTGAACCTAAGGCCTGCTGGAACTACAAAGCAAGAGCCTGTCTCAAAAAAACAAGAATGCTGTGTATGGTGTCACATGCCTATAGTCCCAGCACTTAACACACTCAGGCAGAGGATCACTGAATTCGCTGCTGGCTGGCCTGCATCAGATAATGAGACCCTGTCTCAAACTGCCCCCTCAAAAGAACTGGAGCTATAACTAATTTAGAATAATGTGTTCTTTAGCATATCTACTGTATTTGATCATTATAGCAAAATCAGAAAATGCAAACTGTCTTGGTTACTTTTCTCTTGTTGCTGGGACAAAATTCCCAACACCCAGAATTAAGGAAGGAAAGTTTTATTTAGCTCACAGTTTGTAGAGGTTTCAGTCCATACATGGCTGGCTCCAAAGCAGAGTGGCACATGACAGAGGGCAGCAGTGCACAGTGGCAGAAAACAGCAAAACCGGAGGAGCAGCAGAGAGCAAGGCCCTAGGGGCAGGTGCAGCACTCACACTGTAATTCCAGCACTGGACCATGAATCAGTCACAACCTAGAAGCCCACCCTGTGACTGCGGGAGGCTTTGAGGGACATCTAAGACACAAACCATAACAACCAACAAAAACAAATGCCCCTACACAATTTTAAAAGACGTAAATACGCCTAACCACTTGATATGTAGGATTAGTTTGTGCCACTTTTTCTAGTCTGTTAAGGTGGAAGATTGAGACTGTTTTGCACTTTTTTTTTTGCCTTGGGAAAGCTGTCTCTTGAGCAATGACCTTTCCATTTGAATCTTAGTTTTCTGTGTCTGTTTCTCAGTGTGTATTTGCTCTATGTGATTGCACTTGTCACGGAGATTGGTGCCTGGACACAACACACCCTTGCTCTGTTACTTCTTCCAGCTCCCTCCCTTACCTCGACCTCCTTCTCTACTTCTCTTCCACATTTGCAGAGCATCTATCTCCTTGTGCCATATCTTTTATTTTGCTCTTTAAGTTATTTATACTTTCTCTTTTTTTTTTTTTTTTTTGGTGGGACCAGGGTTCAAACTCACAACCTTGCACTTGCTGGTCAGGCACTTGTGCCGTGGAGCTATCTCCCCAGCCCCCTATACTTTGTTTCTCATGGAAGATAAACCATGTGATATTTGTACTCATGTCTGATTTATTTTGCTACTGTGAATGCAAGATGCATCCATTTCCCCCTGTGGCTGAGTACTGCATTGTGTCCACTGTGCTTTCCGCGTCTAGTCCTCTGTTCATGGCATACAGGCCACTGCCCAGATTTAGCTGTTGGGAGCGGTGCTGCTGTAAACAGGAGGGTGGACATGTCACTGAGTATGTGCGGATCACAGAGTGTGCACTAAACATCGAGTGTGCATGCGTCAGTGTGCATGGATCATGAGTGTGTGCAGATCACAGTGTGCAAAGATTGTGAGTGCATGGATCAAAGAGTGCACAGATCATCAGTGTACATGGGTCATGAGTGTGCATGGATCGCTGAGTGCACGGATCATGAGTGTGCATGGATTACTGAGTGCATGGATCATGAATGTACATGGGTCATGAGTGTGCATGGATCATGAGTGTGCACAGATCACTGAGTATGCACCGGTCATGAGTGTGCATAGATCATGAGTATACACAAATTACTGAGTGCATGGATCACTGAGTATGCATGGATCATGAGCGTACACAGGTCATGAGTGTGCCCGGATGAATGTGCACAGATCACTGAGTGTGCACCGGTCATGAGTGTGCATAGATCGTGAGTATACACAAATTACTGAGTGCATGGATCACTGAGTATGCATGGATCATGAGCGTACACAGGTCATGAGTGTGCCCGGATGAATGTGCACAGATCACTGAGTGTGCACCGGTCATGAGTGTGCATAGATCATGAGTATACACAAATTACTGAGTGCATGGATCACTGAGTATGCATGGATCGTGAGTGCACGGGACACTGAGTGTGCACAGATGGTGAGTTTGCATGGATCACTGAGTGCGCAGATCACTGAAATGTCAGGCTTTTAACTGTTTCAGAAAGAAACCTAGATGGGGCTGATTGGGTCAAACAATTTCTAATTTTAGTTTTTCGAGGACTCTTCGCACTGATTTCCACAGGCCTTCTGTACCAGCCTCCATTCCCTCCACGTGTAGAATGCCGTCCTTTTCCCTGCAGCCTCAGCAGCATTTGTTATTGATTTCCTGGACTTTCTGCCAATGCACTACACCCCTAGTAACTCATATCTCTTTAATTTCCTCTGAGACGCACTGGTCACCACACAGTTGGCATGCATTGTTGCACTTTCATGTATTTGTGGGTTCCCATGATTTCATTCCTTTTCTTTTTGGGGGAGGGGCCAGTACCAGGGATCGAACTCAGGACCTTGCACTTGTCAGGCAGGCACTTATGCCACTGAGCTATATCCCTGGCCCCTATTTTCTGATTGTTTCTAATTGCAGGCCACAGCAATCACACAGCGTAGTTTTATTATTTTAGCCCATTAAAATTTATCAAAGCTTGGCAGAGTGACTCATGCCTGTAATCCTACACTTAGGAGGCTGAGGCGAGAGGACCACTGCAAGTTCAAGGCCAGCCTGAATTGTGTAGTGAAACCCTGTCTGAGAAAACCTAAGTAAACGTACTGAGCCTGTGTATGGTCAAGCATGTGCTCAGTTCTTGGAGTGTCCGTGTGCCTCAGAAGAATGGGTGTCCTGCTGTTGCGGAGTGGAACATCACGCTGCCTTTATTTTTACCAAGACTTATTTTAGATAGGAAAAAACTAAACATGGTCATTTTTTCTTCAGTTTTTAATGTTACGTTTCATGGAATTGTAAATTCACACATCCACAAAAGGGTCTGTCTTATGGGTCTATCAAAAGGGTCCTTTTCTTAAGGCTGAGACAAAATACCCAACACCCAGTTTAAAGGGGGAAAGGTTTATTTCAGCTCAGTTTGTGGAGGTTTCAGTGCATACTCAGCTGGCTCCAAGGCAAGATGGCACATGGCTGAGGGGTGACAGTTCCTGGTGCCAGAAGACAGCAGAAGCAACAGGAGCAGAGATATTAACAGCTTCTGCACCTTTTGTATCATATCCAGTCTGCCAGGATTAGGGCAGGACTGAGCCAGCCATCACCCACCTTTAATCGCAGCAGCCTTAATCCCAGCATTGCACTGTGGATCAGTCACATACCTTAGACTCATCCATGTCCACATAAAACCCCTGTAGCCCCATGAGGCTTTGGGGGACATCTGAATGCAGGACCTTAGCCCAGCTCTTCTGTGTAACAACAGATGATAAAATGAAGCTCCACCGGATCTGCCATGCTGTGCTCAAGAGACATTCAGCATCAGTGTTTTAAACAGAAGTTCCATTGTCTGTTTCTCAAATCATCTCAAGAAACTTCTGTTTTCTTTTATTGAAAAATGAAAAGATTCATTAGAAATGTTGTTACCATCAGCCGAATCCAAGCCCCTGACCTTGTAGGCTCTGTAGACATAATGTTAAGCTCCTAGATGTAACCTTGGGCTTGCCTAAAAGGAAAGAGCTTTACTTTCCAGTAGAAGATAAAGTTTGCCGCTCCTTGGTGACCTGTAAAGTTACTCAGCTACACAGAAACTGGAGAAAAGCTGGTTTCAAGTGGTTTCCAGCAGTGCTGCAGGGGAGAGCACCTCGGTGTAACCCACTCGTGCTGGCACCTGCGAGCCTGAGGGGGAAGACAAAATTTGAATGAATGCTATAAAAATGGAAACACTGCTTCTAGGCAGGGAAGCTAATGATATCCAAAGATAAAAGATGAACAAGAAACCCGAAGTGCATTTGCCAGGTCCTGGCGTCAATGCCCAGCCCTGAAAAAAAGAAAAAAAGATGCCACAAAGGTAACAGAATTTTTTATTTTAGATGTTTTTAAACTGAGTTAACGGGGCCGGCGAGATGGTTCAGTGGTCTAAAGCACCTGCTTAGGAGAGCTCAGGCAATTGCAGGGACTGCGGTTCGATCCCCGGCACCACATGCTGTGCCAGCCCCACCACCACGGCAGGCTGTGCCAGCCATTAAATAAATAAACAAACAAAACAAATAAAAAAAATTAAAAATACATTTAAAAAATAATAATAAAAAAAATAAAAAATAAACTGAGTTAACTCTGGGTTGACTCTTGCCGCTTGGAATCCGAAGGCCCAGAAGAGCTCGGGACAGAAAGGACCCTGATCGCTGCTGTCCTTACTGTCTCCCCGCTCAGCCGCTGAGGATTCTGTGTTCCCAGGCTCCCCCAGGGCTGCTGGCCTCAGCAGTAGGAAAGGACCATTTGAGACCTCAGGTAGAATGTGTCTTGACAGCCAGTTTTTGTCCCTTAGGTGTCTCCCTGGGATAAAAAAGAGGAAGCTAACCAGAGGAAGCTAGAATTTGCCTCTGAAAACAGTGATTATTTGGCCCTTCTCCGAGCGTATAAGGTAAGTAGATAACCAAATAGGTGCCTTCGGTTTGTTGGCACTAACACAAAGTCAACTCAGTTCGATTCTCTCCAAAACTCAGGGCTGGCAGCTGAGCACAAGGGAAGGCACGCACGCCAGTTACAATTACTGCAGGCAGAACTTCTTGTCAGGAAGAGCTCTGCAGGTGAGTTTTCTCCATGGCAGTTCTGTTTTCATTCATTTCCCATTGTAGTTAGTTCACAAGAGGGCCGGGCAATGCCATCTCTCTTATCCTTTATTTATTTATTAAAATCAGTGCTGGAAATTGAACCCAGGGAATACCAAGCTATATCCTTAGCCTTTCTATTTTTTTTTTTAGACATGGTCCCTAAAGTTGTGTAGGCTGGCCTCGAACCGGTGATCCTCCTACCTCATTCTCCTGAGTAGCTGGGATTACCAGCATGTGGCACCATGCCTGCCGATACTTGTATCTTGACATCAGAAAGCTATTTCAGGACAGTGCTTGGTTTTTGCAGCTGTGTAAGTGGACTTCTGAACTGTGCCATCAGGCCTTTCTGCTGCTCAGCTCACCTGTTTTTTCACCTGGTGAAGGCTGATTTTTTTTTTTTTTTTTTTTTGCTATGCAGTTCAGGCTGGCCTTGAGTTCACTTTTGTAGCCCAGGCTGGTCTCAAACTTGAGACTGTGCTCCCACGTCAGCCTCCCAAGTGCTGGGATTACAGGCGTGCGCCACTACACCCGGCAAGACTGACTTCTTAATGCGGAAGACATAGTAGCATATCAGCATGGTGTAGGTTACTTCTCACTGGAATTCAGTATTCTCAGGAATTTGTATCAGGCATTTTAACCTCCATCTACACACACTGAAATGTATGCATTCGGGAGAGAGAGGATTCTTTCAGAAGATTCTTAAAGAGGGTGACTCCTCAAAACCAAAGCGCTAAGACAGAGCTAGACTTCATTTACCTATGTCCATTAGACCCTGCTGTATGCCAGTGAGCATATAAGAGACCAAGCTTTGGTCTTCCATGTTTTCCACTAGGGCAGTGTTTTAGGCCTTCTCGTGATCTGAGAAGGCAAACTGATGATGGTGCACTGCCAGTTAGATTTGCCGGAGGAGACTGAAAATGTGAGTAAGTAGCCTGGCATATTTTTGCTGTGGTGGCGCACTCACAGTCCCAGCTTTCTGGGAGGCTGAGGCAGGAGGTTTGCTAGATCAATCCTGGCCTGGGCAACTTAGCACCTTAGTGATACCTTCTCTGAAAATGTAAAGGGGTTGGGGTGGGCTGTGTTCCATTGTGAGCTCAGTCCCTGATACCGTAAGAAACTAGAGCAAATAAGCCCAGATCCTCTGCAGGCCAATAAATCTGGTATCCCTTCATTATCATCAATTGGAATTTACCAATGGAACTGAGTATGTATTGGTGATAGTTTCTCAAGTCTTTATTTCACATATTTAGATATAAAAATAAGTAAGGTGTTTTATTCCGTGGCGGTGTTTTGCGTTTGCGTTGAGACGGTCTCCCAGTGCAGTCAGGCTGATCTTAAACTCAAGGTCCTCCTGCCTTGGCCGCCTGAACACTGCGTTTGCAAGCATGGGCCGCCACTGCCAGGTGTAATTTTTGATTACTTTTTTTTTTTTTTTTTTTTAATTATTTTTTAGGGCCAGCAAGATAGCTCTGCGGTCTAAAGCACCTGCTTAGGCAAGCTTAGGCAAAGTGCAGGAACCGAAGTTCGATCTGTGGCACCACATGCTGCACCAGCCCCGCCCCCAGGGTGGGCTGAGCCTGCCACAAAAATAATAATAATAAAATTGATTATTTTTCTTCAGGATATGTATAGATTTTGTTGCGCTCAACTAGTTCAGATGTTTCCTCTTTTCATTAAACTCCAGTTTGGGTTTGTTTGTTTGTTTGTTTGTTTGTGACAGGGTCTTGCTATGTAGCCCATGCTGGCCTTGAA
>PVKN010035880.1:0-11540 GCA_004027915.1 Capromys pilorides | reverse complement strand
TGAGGTCAGTGAGGGAAGAGAAATGGCCACTGTCTGCCACCTATTGTATTTTTACTTTATGAAGCCAGTGTCGTTCAAACGCACATAGGTATTAAGAGGAGCAGTGTTGAAGTAGAGAGTGAGTTTTTTAAGTGATCAGGTCATTTGTAAATATTTTTGTATTGTAATCATTTCTGCTTTGTTAGAAAGCAGGGCTTCTGATAATGAAAACTCTGATCATGAGTTCCTAGGATAGTGGAGATTCGGGAAGAGCATTTGTCTATCTATCTGCTGGGCAATTGAACCTTGGGCCCTGAGCATGCTAAGCAAATGCTGCACAGCTGAGCTACCCTTCCAGTCAGGAATAGCATCTTTGCACACTGAGCTACGCCTTGACCCTATGCCTACAGCTCACTGAGGAGGTACAGTGTTTTTCTGTTTTAGGGCTTTTGATGGATCCTTATCCTTTTGTCTCTCAAGAAATTTGTGGTGCCCAGATTCAGCAGCACCTCTGGCCAGAAGCTATTCCCCTAAAAGTCTCCAGGAGAGGGAAGATGGAAAGAGTTATCTTTTACTTTCCTAAGGCCCTATTAAAAGTTGTTCATTTATAGCTGGGTGTTGTGACACATGTTTAGAATCCTGGCACTGAGTTGGCTGAGGCAGGAGGAATGCAAGTTCAAGGTCATCCGGAGCAACTTAGAAGGCCTGTCTCAACAAAACAAAACAACATTTGCTCATTTATCTTTTGAATTTTGTTCTGTCACTGAACTTGTCCCTCTTCCTTTTAGCACGCCCTTTTCTGGGCTTCAGCGTGACCCCTCAGCCCACCCTGCCCTGCGAACATGTTGGTGCTTCTCTTCTTCATCATTGCCTTCCACATCACCTCCGCAGCACTGCTGTTCATTGCCACCATCAACAATGTGAGTTCCTGTTTCCGCTGACTGACTTGGGCCCTGGCACGGTGCAGCCAATAGAAGCAGAATAGAGAATGTGGTGACTTGATGGTGATTTGGGGGCGTCCCTGGAAAAGTGTCTCCTTAGCCTCTTTATCGACCGACCTATCACTGAGGCACAACATATGACACCCAAAATTTGAAGCAGGAGGGTCTGACTTGGCTCATGGTTTCAGGGATCCAACCCGCGGCCCTCTGGCTCTGAGGCAGGAATGTCGTGGTGGATGGGCCTGGCAGAGCAGAGCTGCCTAGTTCACAGCAGCTGGGAAGCAGGGCAGGGCAGGGAACAATGCCAAAAAGAAGGTACAAGGAACCCGATACAGACCCCAAGACCAGGCCTCCCATGTGTGCACTGATGCACCTGGCGTATACTCCAGCAGTCCTCTGGGTGGCTCCATGCCCGTCAAGCTGACGCAATCAAACCTAGCCACCGCTGCCTCTATGTGGGGCCTCTCTAGCACCATCTGTTCCGATTTGGACTGCAGCATCTAGAAGATAGGGACCTGTGTTCTCTCCCACGCCCCCTGCCGAGCCTGCAGTGAAGCCTGACCTGGGAAGCCCTTTGAGGATTGTGTGTCAGTTCAGCTCTCCTGCAGATCTAGGCTCTTAGCTTTAAGACTGTCATCATCTGGGCTGGATAATACGTGGTTCTGGAGGCTGCCCTGCCATTGAATGGGCTTAACAGCATGTCACTTGATGCCACTAAGACCACTCCTATTTATAAAAATCAAAGCTCTCTTTAGACATTATTGCCTGCTGTTCTGCAGAGAGCAAAATCACTTGGCCCCCAGGTGGTCCATCTCGGGCTACTCCTAATGCTTCCTTACCAGCCAGGAAGTCTGGCACACCTAGCCATGCCCTCCCTGCAGAGCTCATGCATAGAACTTTCCAAACTCTCCATGCGCCCCATGAAAGTTTAACTCTTCCCTTTAGTATCCAGCTGGCAGCCATATGGCAGGAGCATATTTGATAATCTCTTGATTTACCTTAAGAGCCCTCCAGGCAGAAAGTGAAGCTTTTAACAGAGATCCTCTTGGGCCATGCCCTAGCCTGGCTTCAGTCCTGATCAGTGTAGGCTGCACAGATATTTAAAGGGCCAAAACACTACCTGGAAGGTCACCAACTGCCCACATAAGGTCCCCTGTGACCAGTCATCTTGACAGCAGCATCACCTGCCGTTCGGGTAAAGCCTGATCACCACAGCCTGCATCAGTCCTTTAGTGGCAGTCATTTCCCGATGAGGGAACTGAGCCTTGGCTGTTTAGGCCCTTGCCAGGGATTACACTGCAGGATTTCCACCACCTTGGAGGTGGCAGGACCTAGATTCTGTCAGGGGAGGTGGCCCCTTCTTGGGCCCCAGAGGTTCCTTCTGAGCTGCCCTGAGTGGCCTGTGACTAGATGCTGTGCCCCATATGGGGGGTGGGGGCGGGGTGTCACAGTCTGAGAAAGAAAAGAAATTGGATGTTCGCTTAGAATCCCCTTGATCTGGACCTCTCCTTGCATCCTTTGGGATGCTGAAAAGCTCCAAACTTAGTGAAAAAGATAGATGGGCTTTGGGAGAAGGCATCCTCCTCTGTACCCTCTTACTGAGGAGACAGTAGGTGCTCAGCTTCTCAGCCGGACCTCTAGGATCCTTTGCAAACCCACTGGCTGGCAGCTGTGCCTAGTGTTTGGGGTATGGACAGCTGAAGGAAGGTAGCCATCCCGGACAGGCAGGGGCACAGAACGTTCAGAGAGAAATACGAGCTCTGGACTGAGGCAGGAGAGTTCGACTTCAATCCTGCCCCACCCCTGGCCCTCTGCTAAGAGCTTGCCCTGAACAAGACCCCTGGTGCCTCTCCCCTGCCCCTGCAGTCTGAGGTGGATGGGGAGCAATGTTTAAACGAAGACTTCACAGGTATGGTTGGAAGCTCATGTGCGCCTCAGTGATCACTGTTCTTCTCTCTGTTGCCGGTTCCCCTTGCAGGCCTGGTGGGTAGGAGAAGACTTTTCTGTCGATGTCTGGAAGGTATGCCTCAACAACAGCAATATGAGTTGCATAGATATCACTGCCGACTTCGCAGGTGAGTGTGGCTGAGCAGAGCCAGGGAGGAGCCCCGAGGGAGGGAGCCTCAGTCAGCGAGGTGGGGGTGGTCAGGCCGCACCGGCTTCCTCTGGCTGTGCTCCGGCTCAGCTCAGCTCAGCTCGAGGAGGCAGAGAAGCTGGAGTCACAGCTCAGCACTCGAGCTAGAGGCGGATGGGGAGCTCATGCTGCTGAGGGCGTTGAGGACCCTCCCTCCTGCAGCGCACAGGGACACGGGTGGTCTGCGGACAGGGGTCCCCATGCTCTGCCGCTCTACCTGCAGAGTACTCCACGCTGCAGGCGGTGCAGGCCTCCATGATCCTCTCCACCGTCCTCTGCTGCGTCGCCTTCTTCATCTTCCTCCTACAGCTCTTCCGCCTCAAGCAGGGGGAGAGGTTCGTCCTGACCGCTGTAGTCCAGCTCATGGCCTGTGAGTCCCATGCTGGGGAGGGGAGGGGAGAGGAGGGGAGGGACGGGCAAGCCCTCAGAAAGAAGAGAGAAAGGAGAAAGGAGTGGTGCCTTGCAGGGCTTGCGCTTTACCTTGGGGTGTTTGGATGGGGGAAGGGGGAAGCTGAGGCTGTGAAGCCCAAGCTGGGATCAGGAAGGAGGAGGAGCTGCTGTCTGCAGTGTGCAAAGGAGACAGAATAGTGGGCCAGAGTGTGCAGGGCAGCCTGAGAGCTGGCCAGGGCCCGTGGGCCAGAGTATGGAATCCGGGGCTGTGGCGGGAGGTGGGCCAGACAAACAGATGCAGAAAGGCCCTGGGGTCAGCATCCTAAGCAGTGGGAGGCCACCGAGGTGTAAGGCTCTTTGGCGGCTGCAGTTCACTTTGGGCCAGACCTGTGCAACTCACAGCCTCCTTTCTGGAGGAACTTAGAGAGCAGGTGTCCCAGAGCACATTTTTTCTACTTGTGAAGTTTAGCAAGGCTGAAGTCAGATGAGGTCTCTGCCACGTCAGGATCATGTGTGGTTGTTTTAAATTAGCTGGCCAATAAAGGCCTGGACCTCTTAATGGACCAACCTGTAAGCACTGCCTGTTCAGGGGAGAAATCCCTCCCCCACCCCCCAGGACCATCAGTGCTCTCAGTTTCCTGTCTGTGAATACTGGCACTGCAGGTGTTTCAGTTAGGATCCTGCTTTGGCTGCATGAAAGAGAAAACCCGGTGAGTGAGGACTTCTGCCATAAGTGTACTTACTAGTTTCGTATAAGTAGGTGCCCAAGTTGGTCGGAAGATCTTCAGCATCAAACACCTCAATTCTTTCAATCCTTCTGTTCTGTCATCTTAAGGGTTTTAGTGATGATCCTCTCATGGTCCTAAAAGGGCTGCTGTAGCACCAGACATTCCATCCTGACCTGACTGTATCTAAGGAAACAAGCAATTAAAAGTGTTTCCTTGTCTCTCATCTCTTTCCAAGGAATAATATTTTTCACTGGAGCATTTTCTGTGGCCAGAACATACAAACCCATAAATAATAACAAGTAAACAGGTTTGGCAAACTATGGCCCATGCTTTTTTTAAGGTTGTGTTAGAACATGGATACTCCCATTTGTTTATATGTTGCTATGCTGCCATCACAGTCCAGTTGGAGAGGTGAGAGGGCTTGTGAGTTAGTTGTTTAATAAAACGCCTGCTTTGGCAAACTCAGTCAGGTGCGGGGACTGGGCTCAAGCCCCACCCAGTTGTACATGCTGTACCAGACCTGCCCTTAAGACAGTCTGAAAAAAAAATCCTTCTCAGTTGGAAAGGTGAGTAGTTGTGACTGTGGCCCCTCAAGAGTCTGAACTATTGATACTCAGTCCCTTTATAGGACAAGTTTGCTGACCCTGCCTTCAGTCAGGTCAGACCTATCTTCTGGGCTGGTACTTGGTGTCCCCAGCAAAACTGAGGTCAGCCAGCAGTAATAGGAAAGAAAGTAGCTACAAGGTAGGAACAGTGCAGTACCACCAAATATTAGGGTCATGCTCCCAAAGGATTGAAATAAATACCCTTTGATGCTAAGTGCTAAGGACTACCTTCGGCTCTAGCTAGAGCCAAAGTGGAGCGCGCTGTGACTTTCTTAGAATCCTGCTTTGTTCCCAACAGGTCTGTGTGTCATGATTGGTGCTTCCATCTATACTGACCGCCGCCAAGATGTTCACAACAGCAACAGTCATTATTACTACCTGACCTCAGAAGGCAGATACGGCTACTCGTTCATACTAGCCTGGGTGTCCTTCTCCTTCACCTTGATCAGCAGCCTCATGTACACGATCCTGCGGAAGCGCAAGTAGAGCAGGGGAGCCGGCCCGCTGCAACACCAAATCCACACCAGATAACCATTTTGTACATAATCATTTTTTGTGGTTTTTCTAGCAAACATATTGTTTCCTTTAGAAGCCAAAAGGGAAAAAAAAATAAATATTGAGAGAGAGAGGAGTTTTTGCATTTTTGAGATCAGAGAATAGGCTGGTATTCAGAACTCCTGCCCACCCAAAAATCTCAGCAAGACAAAGGCACAATCCAGAGAGCGCTGGGCAGGACATTTCTTAACCTTTGGACTGGGTAGGGGGGGTGATAACAGAATTCAGGTCCTTGAGAGGTGTTTCCTGTCAAGTGTGGCCTCACCTCTCTTCATTCTCCTCAACTTCCCTTCCTGAGTCTCTGTCTGAGACAGAAGGGGTGGTGAGAAGGGACCCAGGTAAAGAACAACAGTGTCCTCAGATATTGAGCCGAAGTTCACATGACAGCTGGAGGTAGCCAGGCCCTGATTCCCTGTCTGCAAGGGAAGCATGAGCCTGTACTCTCCCACAATGGGGTAGGGTCACCACCCAGACTTGCTGTCAACGTCTCTTGCTTGCCTTAGGGACAGTGATCCTCCACAGGGCTGTCAGATTTAGGTAAAGAGTCTATACAAGTGATTTCCTATAGCATCTTTTAAAATGCAGGCTCCAGATCCACTCCCCAGACCCTCAGCATAGGTCTTCAAGGGATAGTCCTGGGAGTCAACATTTCTAACAAGCTCCTTGGGAGATTCTGGGATGCACTAAGGTTGGGAACCATAAGCCCCAAGCCTTGTGAGCAGGCTCCTAGCAGACTTGTGTTGAGAAGGCCCCACTCCCGGTCATACCTTGGCTTCCATCAGCTCGGTTCTTGCTGTCTCTTCCACAGCTCTTTACATCTGGGCCACCCATGTTGCACTCCCAGGCATGTGTCCCAGTGGCTCTGTACCTCTCCCAGCCCTCTTCCTTCTCTCCCTGCTCTGCACCCTAAGGCTGGCTGCCTCTGTTAACCCCTATCTCAGCAGCCCCAGGGGACCATCCTCCATTCATTCATTCACTCATTCTTTCATCAACATAGACTATGGCAGACTTGCTGCATGCTAGGCATACCCTCCCAAGACCATCTCTGTCCCCACTCGTCTAGTGGAGCAAAGAGAGAGACCAGTTAGGAAGACGGATTACAGGCTCAAATGGAGCTGCAGATGGCACAGCTGGCAATTTGAAACAGGCCCTGAGGTTCGGAGGAGCCTGCTTTATGTGCACCTGTTTTTAAATGCTCCAAGGCGTTTCATCAGCCTAAATATAGCTCCAATCAGCTCAGACAGATGGCATTTTTTGGGCAGCACCTCCGTGTATTATACCCAGAGAATACTTCTGTGGAAGACCCCCAGGGCCCCACAGCAAATGAGGCAAAAGGGCATCCCCAGAGGCAAGGCTCTGGGCATCAGAGCCACATAGGAGAATGTCTGGCATGGCAGGATCTGTGCCTAAAATGCCTGCCACACTTTCTCCCCAGGTGCTCTGACACCACAATGCAAACAAGCTAAACATCTTGGATCCTAACTCCCGAACAATGTACGAATTCCCTTCACAAAAAAACCCTCAGGACTGCAAGTTACGTGTCCACACAATCTAGAATGACCTCAGGGGTTTTCCAGGCTTCTGTCTGACATTCAGGGCCCACATCCATCTGTGACACTGAGATTTGTGGGAACATGAGAGGGGCCACTTGCCTGCTATGGGACATACATTTGGGAAGGTGGAGAGAGTTGCTGTCAGGGAGAAAATATCCAACCATCTTCCAGTAGGTAGACTCAGTCCTCAGTTGGTGCGCATCATAAGCTCTTCAAGAACGACCACCAAATTAGCTAAGACACCCAGGAAGCACGTATTAGGACCAAATTTGTAACAGCGTTTGAAGGAACTGTAGTTTGAATATCTTATGACATTTTTATAAAGTACTGTAATTCTTTCACAGGGCGGGGGGCATGTGATGGAGGCAGACTAACTTGTTTTGTTATTTGCATTAAAATTATTTTGGGTCTCTGTTTAACTGAGTCTGCTTCAGAATGCTTGGTGTGTGGCTGCATGTGTACACAGGCGGGCCGAGGCTGCTGGCTCCTGCTCTCACTGCAGGTTGCCAGCCTGATACTGAAAGACCCTGGAACCTCAAGTCCCAACATAAACACAGCAGCCTAAAGCGAGCATGGTGGCACATGCCTTTATCCCAGCACTCAGGAGGCTGAGCCAGGAGGATCTCTGAGAGTTTGAGACCAACTTGGGGGCTACAAAAGTGAGCACAAGGCCGCTGATATAAATAAAAACATAGCAGCTTCCATAGGACCTGCTGCATAGCAAAATTCACCTGGGCTGGGAATTTCTAAACTCTCTATAATCATTTACCACAGAGGGTGCTAGGAAAAGTACTAGAGAGAGATTAATGGTGAATTGCATTACACTAGGGTGACAAATATGATTGTAGGGTATTCAGATACTTTCTACTTGGTGTACCTTTAAAATAATCCGTTTTCTATATTTTGGATAATCTGGAAGTGTGCATGAAAAAATAAATTTTAAAATCAAATTTCCCAGAGCGACTCTAAAGTTAACTTGTGTAATAACATCTAGAGTGAAATACTGCCATTTGGAGTGGCAAGGGTAACGGGGGACAGCTCAGCAAGACGATAACGCACAGTTGTTAGGGCAGGTTGCTGATGAATGGCTGTTAGCAGCGGGATAGCCACCCTTGCCCTCTGTTTTCTGGCATGGTGGCTACATAAGCTCTACAGTCCCACATGTTGGAGGGCCCAGCTCTCGGTGAATGGTCTAGCGCCACCTTCAGGTCCGAAATGACCTTTGCATAAGTGCGTCATGTTTCCATTTTGCAGAGAGGTTCCTGAGAGGTAATTTGTCTTAGTCACTTTGCCATCGCAGGGGACAAAACACTCAGTACCTACCACTTAAAGGAAGAGTGGTCTTTTTGTCCATTTTCAGTGGGTTCAGTCCGTGGTTGGCTGACTCCAAGACAGCAGAAATGGTACAGGTGGGCCTGGAGGAAGCCAACAGTTCAACCCGCAACATCCAGGAAGCAGAGGGTGAAGGGAGGAGCCAGGGACAGGAATACAGCTTTTCAGGTCCCGCTCCCATTGTCGGCCCCCAACCTGGCCCCACCTTCTACAGCACATTCAGTTACTGAGCTCACCAGCGAATGAATCCACTGGTAGGTACAGCGCTTCCTTGAGGCGATCACCTTACCAAACTATGATAGCAATTGATCCTTTTCTTTGCTATGTTGCCCAGGCTGGCCTCAAACTGGACATAGCCTGGATTAGCCATTTACGTAGTATTCATAGTTTCAAGAGAAGAAAGCAAACTGCAGAAATTGTAAAACCTGGAGCATTTCAGAAGGCTGATGTGCAGGTAAGACTACCGCCCCTAGTGGTATCGCGTAGCAATTCAACAAAAACACCCGTTCACATTCAATTTAACAACTGCTACATGGGGGTGAAAACTAATGGGAATCAAGTCTTTATTGATTTAAATTTGTTTCCACCAGACCCCTAATATGTACTGATTTTTACTGATCTCAATCGACTCATTTTTAGATGTGATTTTTGTACCTTTGTTGGCCTTAGAGTGTTACTATCTCAAGTTAGATATATGGCTTACAATTGGGTGTTGACAGAATTTACTGAACCACTTCAGCACTCCTTGTCTGTAGGTTTCATATCTGTGGGTGAGATGTCTTAGAATCAGTCTCAACTGGAAAATATTAAAAAAATAAACAAAAAAATTACACGTGGACTGAACACATAAGGGCCTTGTCTCTCTTCCCTAAAGAACACAGCATAACAACTATTGGCACAGTGTTAGATATTATTAGCAGCCTAGAGGTGAATGAAAGCATCAGGATGGGTGTAGGTTACCTGCCAATCCCATGGCACTTTACATGAGGGACTAGAGCCTCCTCAGGTTTGGGTGGGTACGGAGCATCCTGGAGCCAGTGTCCTATAGATAACCAGTGGATGATCGTACCTAGGAAAAGATTGTTTCTCAAAGTGCAAACACACTTTGAAGTCATTTTAAGTAGACATATTATGAAAAGTATCTGCAAATGCTGTCTCTCAAGATTTTTCCTTGTCAGACTATGTACTTGACCTTGTAGGACACAGCATCTCCACCCCAGACATCAGACTGGAAAATGTGGTGTGTGGACTGCTAGGACACAGTGGCTGGATCCCTGGCCTCCACCTGGTAGATGGCAAAAGTACAAGGCCATCTAATCAGTGAATACAGGGCTGGTGAGATAGCTCAGCAGACTAAGCTCCTGCTTGGGCAAGCACAAGGACCAGGTTCAATCCCCAGTCCAGCATGCTGCACAGGCCCTGCCCCTAGGGCATGCTGAGCCAGCAAACAAGTCCAGGTGTGGTGGCAAATACCTGTAATCCTATCACTGGGGAAGCTGAAAACAGGAAGATCACTACGAGTCTAAGCTGTGTAGTAAGACCCATTACCAAATACATAAATGGAAAAAAAAATCAGTGAATATAGTGAATGCTTAATTTTTTCAAAAAATATTAAAGTAAAAGATGAAGTGCTATTAATTCTCCTTCAAATATCCTCACTTGCTTCAAACACTTGCTTCTTGCTACTTTCTGAAGCTGTTCTAAAAGTCCTATTTTAATTTTTTTAAAGAGAATTAAAAAATAGTAAAAGAAAAAAAAACATTAAAAATGATACAGGGGGCCAGCTCAACAGATTAAAGCACCTGCTTAGGCAGAGCACAGTGGCTGGGGATTCGATCCCCGATCCCCAGTGTAGCAGGCTATGCCAGCCCCACCCCAGGGGCACATTGAGGCAGCAATTAAGACTAGGTGTGGTGGTGTGCACCTGTAATCCCAGCACTTGGGAGTTTGAAAACAGAAGGATCACTACAAGTCCAGTCTGTGCAGTGAGACCCTGTACTAAATATATATATTTTTTAAAAAGCAAAAAAGAAATGACACAGGGACTGGGGAGATAGCTAAAAAGCACAAGCACCTACCTGGTAAGCACAAGGACCCAAGTTCAGTCACTGGCCCCCCATGCCATGCAGTCTTGGGCCCTACCATGCAGCCCCATAACCAGCCTTGGTGGTACATGCCTATAATCCCAGCACTCTGGAAGATTGAGACAGGAGGATTTCTGTGAGTTTGAGACCAGCCTGGGGGCTACGAAAGTGAGCACAAGGTCAGCCAGAACTGCAGAGTGAGGCCCTGTCTAATACAGAGAGAGAGAGAAACAATACAGAGTTTCACTAAATAAAATAATAATAATTCAACAACTGTTATATTTTGTCAAAGCCTGTGCTGTTGAGGCTGCCTCAGTGTTTGAATTAATTTAAAATGTTGGTGTTTTGTGGCCATTTTGACATTGGGAAGGAACCAGAAGTCACATGGTGCCAGATGCAGTTGATGCAGGAAGAAAAAACTGATCTGGGGTGGATGACCTCTAATAGGGAACCTCCAAGTGATATAGGGAAAACCAGTCCCCAACCTGAAAAGTACCTGGGACGAGTTCATGCTCTCTAAAACTGAAGAATGAATTTTAGGAACAAATGGAGGTAATAAGCAGAACATATTTATTGAGGGAAAGAAAGCTCCTGTCCAAGAGAGGGACAGGAGGGGGTGTCCCGAGTGGGTGTCCCCCCCGGAAGCTGTCTCTTCCAGGGACTTCTATAGAGGAGACGTGGGAACTCGCTTAGGTGGGTATGAGGTGGGACAAAGACTATGGTCAACCAATGAGATCACAAGCACCATTACTCAGGTAATATTGATTAAAATCAGGATCCAATGGGAAGGCAAGTCACGTAGCAAGTGGTCAAGAACACCACCTATTGAGCTTGGGCTCTTGACTCTTTCTAGAGTCTTTCAAGGTGATTGATACCTACTTAGAGTATCAATCCCTGATGCCCATCCCTGGGGAAGTACGTAGTTGCTTCTGTTTACTCTTGTCTTAAGATGTGGCTGACGGTGGAGGAGTATCTGCCTCTAGTTGGAAAGTCACCTTGTCTTTCACATCATCCTTGAGGGCCTGGCCCTGTCTGACTGTCTACAATATTTCTATCTAATTCAGCTGTCTTCAACACAGTAAATAAGGTGGGCAAGGACGTCAAACCAACCACAAGCCAGCCTTCCCTGTGGATGGCATTTAGCAACAGGACTCACCATTTTGTTTTCATCAGACCTTATAAATATACTCACACTACTAATGTGTTTTGAAACTATCATATTGTTATTTCCTATTAAAA
>PVKN010035879.1:0-11543 GCA_004027915.1 Capromys pilorides | reverse complement strand
GCAATCAAGGCGAAGCACGCACTGTCCTGCTGCTGCTCCTGCCACCAGCTGCCACCTCACTGGGCATGCGAAAGGCACAGGTGTGGGTCAAAGGCAAGGAAGATACAAGCTGTCTCTGTGTTGGAGCGAAGAGTCTCCCGATGGCTCCAGCTCTTCCCCTCCAGGATGGATTGGATCTTAGCTCCACCTTAGCCCCAGGTGGTCTCATCATGTCCTGTTGCTCAGGACACCGTCAGCAGCTCCCAGTGCCTAAAGCATGGTCTGTTTTTTAATTCACCATCTATTATTTCCTTTCCCAGGAGAATTTTCTCATACTCTTCTCCCCACCACGCTGGTTTTGGTTGTGTGCGCCCGCATGTGTGATAGGCCCACAGTCTTGCTAAACATCCATTTGTTGAAGCGCAATCCCTCTACCAGAGAGCAGGGTTCCCAGAGGGAGCAGTGTCCACCTGCCCTGCCCTTCCCCTAAAACTCTACTGCATCTTCAAGGGTGACACGCAGACAGCATGTCTTATTGTCCTTGTAAAATTCTAGCTCTTTGAGAGGGAGCCCTGTGTGAGCAATCTTTTTGTTATTGTTCTTGTTATTGGGGATCCAACTCAGGAACTTGTGCCTGCAGGCAGGCACTTATGCTGCTGAGCTATCTCTCCGGCCCCTGTGTGATCGAACTTGCACATTCCACAGAGGAGAGCCTTGGTGAGCAGCAGCAAAGGAAACGTAAGAAGTGATTATCCCATGCAGAAATGAATCACCTGAGACTTAGGAGCCAGCACACAAGGGACAGAAATGCCAAAGCACGGCTCATGGCTTGCATTGATCCCACAAATAGTTACAAAGCCACAGCCATGTGGTGGCCAGGTGCTCTGCAGCCAGGGAGAAATGAGGTGGGAGTGGGGAGGCAACTAGGGCAGCCTGTGGGTGGGGGGAGCGTGGCATGCTTCGAGAAGCCCACTTGGAGGTGGAGGCCCAGTGGCATCACATGAGGGACTAAGAACAAGGGAAGGACTTTGGGTGAGTGAAGGGCATCATGAAGCCCTACAGTGTGAGGACCCCCTCAGGGGAGGGTTTGAGTGTGTGCATGTGTGTGCACAATCAATAGCTACGCCAGCTCTACCCAGGGCTTTGTTATTCACTACTGAGGCAATAAGGCTGACTAGTGGTTGTGAGGGTAAGCATAAAGCCTTTGGTTCTTAATTTTAACCTTTAAAGAAGATCCTGTCCGATAGGAATGAAATTTAGCACAGCCATTATGGAAACCAGTATGGAAGATACTCCAAGAATTAACAATAGAACCTCCACAGGCTCCAGCCCTCCTCTCACTGGATGTGTGAGCCAGGGAAAGAAACCAAGGTGCTGACCAGGTGGTTGGACTCCCGCATGCATCCCGGCTTTATTCCCAGTAGCCAAGACGTGGCACTGACCCACATGTCTACCAGTGGACCGGTGGATACAGGAAACTTGGTATACATATGCAGCCCAATTCAGAAAGGGAGAGAAACCTTTCAGATATGAGGCCACTGTGTCAAGCCAGGGACCTCGTCTCATGCAAGAACCAGATTGGAGGGCCTGCTCAGAGCAGTGGGTGGTTGAAGGGGGGCTGCCAGCGTCCCGGTGGGCATAAGCGTGGGGTGCGGGGATGGTGGTCAAAAGGCACAAAGCTTCAGCCACATAGGAGGAGGAAGTTCAAGAGAGCTACTGCACAACATGATGGCTGCGGTCACACGTGGTCAGTTATGATCGCATTCTTAGAAATAAGAGATTTCCAGTGTTTTCATCACACAAGAAGATACGTAGGAGAGGTGATGCATGTGTTACTAAATTGATTTAGTCACTGCATAATGAATGCAAACTTCAAACCACTAAGTTACACCTGTTAAAATACGCGATTTTTTTGGGGGGCCGGTGAGATGGTTCAGTGGTCTAAAACGCCTGCTTAGGAAAGCTCAGGCAACTGCAGGGACTGCGGTTCGATCCCCGGCACCACATGCTGCGCCAGCCCCCACCACCAGGGCAGGCTGAGCCAGCCACAAAATAAATAAAATAAAGAAACAAACAAACACAACAAGCAAACAAATAAATAAAATTAAAAAAAAAAAAAAAAAAAAACGCGATTTTTATTAGTCACTTTAACAAATTAAAAAGGGAAGCCATCCTGCAGCCCTGAAGATGGGAGATGTTGGAAGGCCAGCGCTCAGCAGGGAATGACAATGACCAGAGTGTGACCACAGCGAGGCACTCCTCCTGCACCCAGGGACAGCACCGAGCATTTCATAAATGGGGCTCAGTTCTTCCACAGACCCACAGAATTAGTGATTCTCAGCCCACTGGGAACAGGAAGAACAGATGCTGGTCGAGCTCAGGCTCCGCGGCAGAGAACGGCAGAAGATGAGATCTTGCTCGTGCTCCAAGTCACTGCGGCCTCTGAGTCACTGACCGGAAGGTGCCGCGGCCGCCAGGAGCACTGTGTGGGAACGCGAATAATCCCAATGGAAATGCCTCCACCTACGCGCTGGACCCGATCCTCACATAACCTTGTGACACAGGCAGGTGAGGCTGCACCCTCGGCTTGGAAGCCAAAGACTGACTGAGCGCAAGCCAGCCTGGTCCGGTCCCCTAGGCACCGGGCCCGAGGTCTCCAGCTGAAGGCTTCTAGTCCGTGTTCTGTTGTGCTCTTTTCATGCTGTAGCGCTCCACTGCTGAAGAAGTTTGTTCTGTGCTTTGTCTGCTGACCTTTTTCTCATTGTTGGGGCAAAATACTCAACACCAGAATTAAGGAAGGAAAGGCTTATTTAACTCACAGTTTGTGGAGGTTCCAGCCCATAATCAGCTGGCTCCAAGGCAGAGTGGCACAGGGGCAACAGTTCATGGTGGTGGAAGACAGCACAAGCAGCCAGAGCATGGGGGGCAGGGAGCAAGCGTCTTGGCCTCCCTTACTCTGAGCAGCCTCCCTCTCCAAGGGTGTAGCACTCGGAGCATCTCCACGCCACCTCTTACAGACGGAGGATGCTTACAAGGCCCTGGCCCTGCCGAGTTAAGCTGGAACGCCGCTTCCTGAGGTGAAGGCATGAAAACAAGAGGCCCAGGGCTGGCTGCTGTGTTCCAGAAGCCTGTCCCCCAGGATGCACGGGGCTCTGGGGGACATGCAGAACAGACCACAGCACTGCTGCAGCTGTCTTGAGCAGTGCTGACACAGCTCAGAGCCCAGCCAGCATGTGCGCAGGAGCGACGGCCTGCGGGCACTCAGCGTGCTCCTCAGCGGGCCTGCCTGTCACGATCACAGACGCGGCTACACTTCAGCTGTCCGGCTACAGTCTAATGGGGCTTGCAGTCACAGGAACTGTGCTTCACACGCAGCAGGGACAGCAGAGAGAGAAGGAGGGAAGCGGCCGCCGTGCACCCGAAGCTGTCCCTGGAGCCCTCGGCCGAGCAGATGGGGAGGTGACATCACGGCGAAGCCTAGAGAGAAGGGTTCATCACGCTTCCTTAAATGTCCCCTGTGACTTCATCACTGTCGCAGGTGAGATGCGAGTAACAGCGTTGCAACTGGGTTCAGCTCTTTTCAGATGGCAGGACACCACCCAGAGCAACGCCGAGGCATTTCCTGGGTTGGGCTGAGGTCGGAGTGAAGCTTACTTCTTACAGGGGATGGAGTCATCGCAGCTGTTCTGGGGCCACCACGACTTAAAAATGAAAACAACAGCTGAGGCTGTGTAATCTAAAGATGAATTAAATACCAGACAGCACTGGATAGCTTATGCTTCCCGAGTGCGTGGGCCGTGCCGTGCCAGGCGCCCTCTCCACGGCAGCCCTCGCTCCAGGAGACACCGGGGAGCCCGGGTCCCCAGGAGGAAGTCAGGTGATGTGCACACCTGCACTTGTGGGTGCGGCTAAGCCCGAGAGGCCCCGTCCCTTCTGCCAATTAAGGATGAGGCCTCTGCTTGGGCCTGGTGAGGCCACACGTGGGACACGGTGGTGCTGGAGCGCAGGCTCAGGGCCCGGCTAGCACTCCACCATGGCCACACTCCAGACCCCGGCCCTCACTGCCCGTGGAGAAGGCAGCAGGCAGCTGGCAGAGCACTGGAGACCCGAGCCCCAAGGCTAGGCGCCTCGATGGGCGTGGGCCTCGCAGAACCCCCACTCGACTAACACAGATGGGGCTGGGAGCACCACAGTGCAGGCAGGCCGGTCCTCTTCATCTTTATAAGGTTCTGTGCTCTTACATTCAGACAAAATATGAACAATGAAAGGTGAATCCGTTTCTTATGTGAAGACGTTTGGAGGGTGTGTCCGCTGTCCACAGTACTGTGCCAGCTTACTCCATAAGGTTCCCTCCCCAAAGGATTTAGGTGACACTGTGTGTGTGTACATACACACACACACACACACACACCAGGACTATTAATAACTAAGCAATAATCCTCCCCCCTGACAGGGGTCTCCTGATGTTGCCCAAGTTGGCCTCAAACTCCTGGGTTTCAAAGATCCTCCAGCCTCAGCCTCCAAGTAGTTGGAACTACAGGTGGGTGCCACTAATAGCGGTGACCACGTGCCAGTATAGCCCCCTCCCCGTGTTCTTCCCTCATTGTGGCTTTGTGTCCCGTACCTTTGGGAATCTAGGGTCAACGGAAGTCTGGAAACATGAGATGGAAAGTTCTAGGTGGCAACTGCACCCCATTCTGAGGAGCCTGTTGAGGTCTACGGCTGCCAGCTCTTTCCTGCTTGGGATAGAAACCACCTGGTGTTCTTTGCCCATGTTGTCATTGGTCACTGTCACAGTGCCACTGGCTTGGCATGGGGTTCAGTACAATCTGTGACTGAAGACCCTGAGTGCATGTGGGTCTCAGGTACTTAATGGTAGCACCCTGGGGGGTGGAAACAGCTGTGACTGCCTGCACAGGTCTGCGTGGCCACAAGGAGGCTGGACTATTGAGCTTGCGTGGCCGCAGGATGGAGGAGGATGTGGGGACGTCCCCACTGCTGTGCCCGCATCCTGCCCAGCTGAGTCAGACAGGAGCTGTGCACCCTGGTTGTGGTCAGAGCGGTCAGCATGGTCAGTTCAGACAGCACCCAGTCACTCTAGGTCAACACCAACTCGTGCGGCTCAGACTCAGCAGCTGTACATTAAGGGAGTCTAAGCTGTGAGAATGAAGCTCGAACACCGAATAACTGCCACTGTGCACACACACACACACGCACACACACACACACGCACACACACACACACACATACACACACACACAGGTGTGCACTTGACCTGTATATGCAAGAAAGATGTAGGAATGCTTGTGTTGGTACTCTTTTAATGGCAAGATATTGGAGATAATTTTAGTATCTGTCAGTTGTAAAATATGAATTATGAAAGAGCACATACAGATTTTTAGAAAGACACTTAAGCCAATAGGGCCCAGCCTGGGCGTGACACCCGCCCAGAGGGAAGGCTAGCAGCCAGGCGCTCAGGGTGCAGGAGTGGGGCAGTGCCCGGCCTCCCTCTGCCTGCTAGGAGCAGGACATGATGTGCCAGGGCAGCAGGTGACCTGTGCCCCCTCCTTGCCCTGGGAGGCCTGTGGTCCACTCTGCTCACTGCAGGGGCCTCAGGAGCTGGCCACCAGGTGCTGGCCACCGGACTCAGTGCTTCTCTCCCACGGTTTCTCTACAGCTTGGGCAGGCCTGAGGAGGGAGGGCGGCCAGAGCCCCTCCTGAGCACTGCTGCTCTCTGCCCTCTCTCACAGGGACTTTCGGGCTGCTTCCCCCCAGGAGCCTGTGTTTTGTTCCCATAGGGTCTTGCGGGGCTGAAGATGAAGCTCTTTCTCCCTTGAGCAGCGAGTGGCGACCTGTACCCCCGCACTCCAGGTCCCCTGGCTTCTAAGGCCTCCACAGGCCCCGGGGGGAAGGGCGCCACCAAGCCTCCGCCATGGCCCTCATTCCTGAGGTTCCTCCCTGGAGCTGTCTCTGTCCCCAGCAGGACGAGCTCGTGAGGGCCTTGCTGGCTGCTTCTTGTCAGCAGGTGCTGTTCAGCCCACTTGCCCCAAGCCTGCCTCACAGGACCCGGCACCCCAGGCACAGCAGGTGACAGGCCCGGCACTGCAGCTCTCTCTTAAGCCCTTCCCTTTCTTCCTCTTTCTTTTTTTTTCTTTTGGTCTTTCTGAGACAGGGTCTTGATATGCAGCTCAGGCTGGCCTTGGGCTCACGTTGTAGCCTGGTCTCAAACTTGCAGCGATCCTGCCTTAGCCTCCCAAGCGCTGGGATGCCGGGCGTGCACCACCTCGCCTGGCTCTGCTTTGTGTTGGTTTATTTCTTATCTTTCCCTCCTCACCACAATGCAGCTAGACCTCCTTTGTCAGCCTCCTGTCTCTTCACAGTGGTTTCTCCGGCATGCAGGCTGGTGTCTGACACACAGCTTGTGTGTTGTGCTTTGAACACTCAGGGGTGAGAGACAAGAGTGAGTGTGCACCACACTGCCACAGCTTCAGGATGCACACGAGGTCCTACACACGAGGCTTTGGAAAGCCAAGAAGACATGTGGAGAGAGCCTAAAGAAAACGCTCAGTAGTAGCGGAAAAAACCTTTCTTCTAGTAATTCTGTATTATTTAATTAATAGCAACTATACATTTCTTTTTGGAATTAAAATAAGTCTGAGAAATGAAATACGTGAACAAATAAATGCTCCTCAGCCTAGGAGACAAGGTGCGTTAGTCAGGGTGACCAGCCCAAGCCCGGAGCGGCAGAGCTCTGCCATCCAGAACTTTCTCAGCAAGTGCAGCTGGCCCAAATTCGAGCCCCACAGGTGGATTTCATGTTGGCACCGGGTCCCGTCCCCAAGAGCCTTCATCATGTGTGTGCAAATAATCCGAACTCTGAATCACTTCTGGCCCCACGCACCTCAGATAAAGGGATCTTGGCCCGGGGAGCAGTCTCTCCCGCCTTCTCTGTGTCTCTGTCTGTCTGTGTCTGTCTCCCTCTATCTTGGTCCCTCTGTCTTTCATCTCCTCTCTCTCTCTCTGTCTCTGTCTCTGCCTCTGTCTTGCCCCTCTGTCTCCTGACTCCTCTGTCCCTGTCTCTGTGTCTCTGTCTCTTGTTGTCTCTCTCTCCCTCTCCCCTATCTACAATGTTAGACCAATACTACAGCAATCTTGTCATCCTAGTACTTTCTCCATTAATGTATGAAAGTAACTATTTAATGATACTACGATCACAGGTATTAAAATACTCTGAAACCATAAAGGGATATCAGCCATAAAATGAATACTTTTCTAGACACTTCCAAAATGCACAATGAAGATGAAACTGTGTCTTGGAGTGAGTAGCTCTGGAGACGGCCGCACCCCGGGGCTAGGCCCCGAAGGGCTGGTTTAACACTGATCACGCATGTGAATGCCTCCAATACTTTCAGCCCCAGTCATTATCTGCTGGTTATCAGACACTTTGGAAATCGGAAACATCATACATGTGGAGAAGTGACCACAGCCGACCCATGCAGGACACTGGCCACACATTCAGAGCGCGCTTACCTCGGGGGAGGACGGGGAGCTGGACGGCAGCGGGGGCACGGCCATCTGGTGGACGGCGCCTTCATTTCTGCGAATGGGAAAACATTCAGGATCAGTACTAGGTAACACCATGGTCTTGGCTGGGGTCACCAATGCTGCCCAGGTGCTCAGGTGAAAATGGCCGGGCAGCAGCACTGAAGCAGACATGTAAACACAGGGCTGGCACCACTCGAGGCCACTTGGGGACTGCCCCAGGACAGAGACAGACAGGGCAGCAGCCGGCCCTGCGCCAGGGCCAGGGCCACTGCAGAGAGGGAAGGGTCTCCTCCCAGTGCTGCGTGGCAGGACTTCCATATGGCGCATGTGACCCACAGGCTCTGGGAACTGGGAAGGCCCCGGCCTTCTCACCTGGTGCATGTGAGCTATGGGGCATCAAGAACAGGCTGTGCGGGTGTGGGGGAGTCATGGGTGTGCCATGCTGCCCCAGTACCCTAGGGCACCTCTTCGGCAGGGCGATGGGCACCAACAGCCCCTGCCATGCCCGCTTCTTCCACAGAACAAAGAGCCCCTGAGGCGCTTCATGCACAGGCTCAGGGTGGAGAGCTTGTCTGGCTTGTGTGATCCCTAGCACCACAAACACACACACCTGAAACAACCCGGACTTTGCTGCCCTCGCTCCACGTGTCCGGCGCAGGCAGAGGAGCTTCTGCCGACGGGGTGGGCACTGGGCCTCCATCTCATCACTGCTCACTGGATGATGATGCCTCGCCTGCACCACCCACTTCGCCACTTTTATACCCCAATCCCTGACGCTCGACCTCTCCGGGAAGGCTGGCCCTCGCATGCAGACGCTGCGCCCTCCCTGTCCTACCTGACTGGCCTCCTGGCTTTGGGATCTACATATCTAACCCCTACTTCGTGTCTCTGCTAGGTGTGCTGCAAGGACCTCCAAAACAGGGAAAGGTACTGAACCTTTCCACGGCCTCAGGTCCCAGATGGCCCTGTGGCCACTGCTCCCCAACAGAGGGGTCCTGGCTGGCCAAGCCCGATGGGCACTCAGCCAGCTCTAAATGCAGCCATTGATCTGCTGGGAGGCGATGCCCTCCCTGTCACAGCAGGCACGGCTTCAGTTCCACCTGGCCCTGGTGACAGTCACAGCGATCTCAGGAAAGCCCAGAAAGGGGTGGCGATGGAGAGGAGTAGCTCAGGAGACCCCTGCAAGATGGCTCCAGAGGCCTCAAGCTCACTAAAGACCTTAGAGGCTAAAGGGTCCCAGCCACACAACAAGGATAATACAGGGGCCTTTCCTGTACAGGGCAAATGAATCTGGGCAACTTTAGCAAGATGCTGGGAGCTCATAGGAGTGACAGAAAGACTGCTGGACAGGCGTGGGACAACTGGGAACTGACAGCCTGGGAGCAGGGAACACAAGGGAGCTACCGCAGGAGCACGGATCCAGGGCTCTGCAGGGAGACGCGGACAGGTGGTCTTGCTCCTGACTTCTGGTTCTGAGCTCAAGAGAGACACAGCTGGGGTCACTGCTGTCCCTGGGGTGCGTGTGCGTGTGTGTGTGCACGTGTGTGTGTTGTGGGAGGTCCTCTGAAGGAAACACATCACCTAACGGGGCAAGCATAAGTTGATCTATGTATTTATCATGGACGCAGGGATCAAATTCCAGCCTTGCACACGCAAGGCAAATGCTCTGTGTGGCACGACCCCCACGGCCTGAGAGTTCAAGTGTGGATCAGCAAGAAAAAGGAAAGGCCCTGTCACCCTGCTGCCCATACCAAGGGGGGCGAGTGCTACAGGAGCAAGAGGACAGGGCCACCACTGCCACAAACACATGCTGAGAGAAAATGGGAGTTGCAAAGGCAAAGCTATCTGCTGCCTCCTGGACATAAGACTGGTTTTGTGGTACTTCACAAATCATCCAAGAAAAATAAGAGGTGGAGGTGTTTGCTCAGTGATAAAGCGGCTTCCCACCTTTGCTAGGCCCCGGGTTTGCCCTCCAGCACCTCAAAGAGAGAAAGAGAGAGAAGGGGAAAGGGATAAAGGGGAGAGAAAAAGAAGGTGGGTGGGTAGGAGAGGAAGAGAAGGTGGGTGGGCTTGGCTTTTGGTTGCACCCTTTGATCCCTAAGGACTCCATATGGTATCTTACGGCCCCTCAGACTGGCCAAGGTGCCTGCTGCGAAATGTACAGTTGCTACAGACATGAAGCCAAGGGGCTGCAGGTACACGGTGACTCCACAAATATACGGCTGGATGCAGCTGGATGGGGAGAGGTGTGCGACTTCCCCAGGTTGCTGGGACCAGAACTTCCCCTGCAAGCCCACGTGCTGGAGTCTCACATACTCTTGAAGCACCGTGCTGACAGATCCTGCCTACAAACTGGAATTTATAAACAATTTAAGTTATTATTTAGGCAGGCCACTCCGTACAGGATAGGAGTCCCATCGGCATCTCAGAGTGGCATGAAGGTGGCATAGGCCACACAGGGGCAGGAGGAGCCTAGAGTGCCAGCGTCTGCTCCCTTCCTCCAGAAGCTCCTGGGGAGTCTGGGCTGCCGTGTGCTCTGGGGGTGCTGTTCTATTCTGCACTTGTGAGGTGCTGCATCTTTACTGGCCCATGAGAGTCAGGAAGATGGTTCCTAGCAAACTTGAGGGCCCACGTGCCTGCTGGCCCCCTGAGCTTCCCCGAAGGGGGCCACGGACCCTACCCAGGTTCCAGAGGCTGGGTTTGCTCCCATACTGGAATTCCATCTGCTCAGTTTGTGGCCCTCAGCAGATGCGACTTGCTCTGTGCAGGTGCAGGTCCCCTGTCATCCCTGTGGTACCAGTCCTGGCCGGTGAGTAATGGACCAACCCCTGGAAGCTCAGGCCAGGCCCACGATCTATTGCTCTGTTCTCGTTCCTCAGAGCCTAATCTGCTGAGTCAGGAGAGAAAGGATTTAAACAGCATGCAAGCGGGATGGCACTCACCACCCTGCAAAGTCCAAGTCAGCATCCCTTTGAGGGATGTGGCTGGGGACAGCAGCTCAGCCTGTATTTTTAATTACAGAAACAAGATGTACAGCCCATCAGTGCTGGGAGCTGGTTCCATGCCAGCTCAATTTTCCTCCACTGGCCTGGTAGCCCGCACTAAATCTTTCCCAGGTCTCTGTTTCGTTTAGTTTCCACTGCCCCAGGAGTTTCTGAACAGTGCACATTTTCCACACGTAATGAAGCAATGGAGAGCGAGCGGCGCACATGATGTTCAGTTTTCGATAGTGAAGAAGGCGTGGCAGAAGCTAACAGCACCACCATTATCTCTTTGCTTCCAGCACTGGCAGATTTGGTGAGTCCTCAACTCTGCGCTGAGATGGCATTGCTTGCAGGCAGGGGGTGGTGCCGAGGGACAGCCCGGAGCCCAGTGTGTGGCCCCTGACCAGAGCCCAGGCTGTGAGGTGACCCGGATGTGCAGGACTGATAATGTCCTCTCTGCAACTGCCTTCAGCTCTGCCGCCTTCTGCCAGCCGCCCTGCGAGGAGCCGGCTGTGGACCGCAACCTCTACAAACCTCTCCTCTTTTATCTTGGGTGTCAGGTATTCCTTCCCAGCCACAAGGAAGTAACTAGGGCCGTGTTTTAACAGGAAGTGCATTAAATCTACAGGTCAGTTCTGGCAATGTGGCCATTTTAAGGGTACTAATTCTGCCTGTGCAGGAAAAGGATGATTTGCCACTTCATGTTCTCCCCTCTCTTTCTTAGAATTGTAGTTTCCATCATAAAGGGCTTTACCCCCTGGGCTAGGCTGAGGCCTAGGTATTTAATTTTGGTTTTCGGCAACTGTGCATGGAACAGTTTTCCTGACTTCCTGCCCAGAGCACCCATATGTGTGTATGGGATCACTACTGATTTCTGAGTACTGATTTTGCATCTTGCCACTGGGGATTGGCTTAACCCCTCAGACAGACAAGAGGAAGAAATGTTCCTTCTTTGGAAATCTGAGTAAAAAACTAGAAACTAACAGAAAGACGCCCTAGGTGGAAAGAAAATGGGCACATGGTAGACGTGCTGT
>PVKN010035878.1:0-11545 GCA_004027915.1 Capromys pilorides | reverse complement strand
TCATTAGAGTAAAATGCTTTTCTACCTTTCAGAAATACACCCTCCTCATTACTTAGAAAAAAATTAAAAATAGAAATTATGCCATAGTGGACATAAACATAGGATATATAAAATTATATGATAGAAGTTGGTTCAGACATTTTGAGTAAGACAGAAAAATCTATGTATCAACAAAGTTTAAAAGCCCCTGTAAAAACAAAGACGCTTAAAAATTTCTTTTAAAGAATCCAAATGCAAGCTATTGTTAAAGGCAATAAAAAGGACAGAAAATATTAAAACTTTAAAAGATGAACTGGAATCACCTGGCAACTATAGATAAAAGAAGCAGAGGCAGCAATAATATTTTAACGTAAATTAAACAGAGGTAAAAATCAGGGTGAAAGCATTAAATGATAACATAGTGTCATTTTCCAGTACTAAAACGTCAAATCTTTACTAAGGAAAGTAGTGAACATTTAGATAATAAATCGAGCAGTATCTCAATATATAAATCCCAATCCCAGAAATAAGGCAAAAATCAAAATGCAGCAAAAATCAAAACACATTGAAAATTGTACTTTTCTTTGTCTTTGGGAGAGTGAGAGTGCAAAAGTAAGTATATGCGGACTTTTAATACCATAACACATGTGGGATTAGATATGGGAGCATCACTGACATTCTGAAACCCTACAAGCTACGACAATGGCATTACTACAAAACCTTGGTCCAAAAATAAACTATCAAGAAATTAATAAATTATTTGGAAAAAAAAATGGTAAGTGCTAAAGATTCTGAACTTAAGGCAATGAAACCAGAGGTTAGTGACAACAATGCAGGCGAGCATTTGCAGCCACTTAAAAGTTTAAAAATGAAACGAAACAAAAACTCCAAAATAAATCTTGGCTAAATAACTTTTGGATTAAAGAGAAAATAAAGGAGTTTTAAGTCAGCAGAAGATAAAGATGTTGAAACATCAAAATTTATGGAGGAGCTCTATTAAACAATGAATAAAAAAATTAAGTAGCATGCTCATGAGTGTAAGAAGTGATAAAAAAAAAACTGAAGGAACAAAAATAGCTAAAATTACAGAAAAAGAAACAAACACAAATTCAGAAATAAATTCATGGATGAATTAGTGCACTATGTGGTGAAAGAAAGAAAGAAAGAAAGAAAGAAAGAAAGAAAGACAGACAGACAGACAGACAGACAGACAACCAAAGAGACACATGGGGAATTACTGGTGAAGTTTTTCTCCCCCTTGAGCCATTGACCCTTTGAAAACAGCAACGAAGTTTTAGGAGCTACCAGACTCTGCTACATGATTTACTGCAGAGCACAGTAAAATACATAAGCTAAGCAGGATATTTGGTGAAAGTAACAAAAACTCTTTCAAAATTGGAAAAAAGAAGGCAAAAATGAAAATAATGAAATTTCCCCTATGAATGTAGATATGAACCTAACTATCCTAAATACAATCTATGCAAACCACGCCCAAGAAAAACAAAGGAATTACAGAACTCAGCGGCTAGGGCTGGGCTATAGTTCAGTTACACAGCACCTGCCTGGCAAGTACAAGGTCCTGAGTTCCATTCTGGGTGTCCACAAACAAACAAAACCCTCATAGGCTTTGTCACCAAGAGGTAAGGAATATATCAGGCAATTTATCACTGAACAGGTTGTATGTAAAGTTGTTTTAAAAGCTATAGATAAAATGGAATCAAAAGTACCTCCTTAAAGTGATAAAATGTCTGCATTTCAGCCAATGATCATTATCAACTTCAAGCAAAAATAAATGCTGCGATGACAAGTCGGCAAGAGGAAAGGTCCCTTTTAGTCCTGAACTACACAACCCTCTTGGTCCCACAGATGCCACTCCTTGTCCAACTTGCTTGCTGCGGAGGGCAGGAGGTGCAATTCAGACCTGTACTTTGTAGGAAGGGAGCAAATATCTGTCCTCTGCCCGGGTACCTGCCTCCGTGTCACTCTCCCTAAACACAGAGGCTAGGTGCTCCTGGTACATCTGAAATCCTATCCCTTGGTAGATCCATTGCTCCAGTTAATAGGTAGAGCCTACGGCAGGACCCTTATAACCCCACCTCTCCTTTGAAGGCATCTCAGGTTAGAGTCCCAGCCCCCAAAGGATTTGGTTAGAGGGTTATGCTCCTTTGCATCCTTAAGTTGACTATCCTAAGAAGTGGAGCCAGAGGAGACCTAGAGCACCTTTATCACTCCTGTTATATCTGCCGAGAATATCCAAGCCGAAAATGCTTGCACCCTTATTTTTGCAGTGAATTAAAAAAGAGTATGATCTATTGCACGTGCCCCAATTTCAGTAGACACAGAAGAAAATTTACCTTTTCTCAAGCTCAAAGCCCACTTTTTTTTTTTCTTTCCTACTATTCCCAGCCTCTCACTGTCTCTGCAGGATCTATAGGAATTCATCTTCATCAGTTAGCAAGCAACTGCCTCTCCTGTGCTATCTCTTGAATCATTATCTTGTTCTTCTACTCAGCTACTCGGAGGCTGCAGATTTACAGTCCTTGAAGGCAGGAACCTCATCTTCCCCCTCTTGACTCCCATTAGATTGAGCATATTTTCTTCTACTTAGCAGGCTGAATAAATATTTGCTAAATGGATTTAAAAATGAAAACTGAACTGCTTGAGTTCACCCTGTGTCAGGTTTCTCGAGAGGTTAAATGCCAAGTTTTATAATTAGGAAGATGGTCACCTCTAGGGTGCCATTACTGTCAGAGTAGATAAGAGGGGGGAAGAGAGAGGGAGGGAGGAAGGGAAGGAGGGAGGGAGGGAGGGAGAGAGAGAAAGAGAGAGAGAGAGAGAGAGAGAGAGAGAGAGAGAGAGAGAGAGAAACAGAGACAGAGACAGAGACAGAGAGAAGATCTGTGTGTGTATGTGTGTCTGTGTGTCTGTGTGTGTCTGTGTATGTAGGCGGGTATGTGAGTAGTAGAAGCTGCAAAACTATTTGAAAACACTGAAATCATCCAAGCCAATGAAGACAAGCATAGGAAGTAGATCAGGGGTTACGGAGGTAGGCGGCCTTTCTTTCCACGTACAAAGCAGAGTGGATTCAAGATCATGGGATTACATTTGCCTGGAAAGAATCCCGGACTGGCTGAATGAAGCAGGGATTCCCTAAGTCAGTGCTAAATGACTTACCCTGTAGAAAATACAATTAACTCGATTCCTAAGGATGAAGCAGAGCTTCATGGGAGGGTACTGGTAAGTTACACAGATTTTCTTTATATTTTTGAGAATCTGGGATACACGAGTCAAGAATGTGTTTCACAACAAGTCAACTTTGAACAATGTAATTTCCTCTTAAAACAGGCTGACCTGGGGCTGACGAGATAGCTCAGTGGACTAAGCATCTGCTTAGGAAAGCTCAGGGTGGTGCTCAAGGTTTGATACCCAGCACTACATGCCGCACCAGCACTGCTCCCGGTTGCACAGAGCCTGCCCCTGAGACCGGGCATGGTGGTGCACACTTGTGACCCCAGGGCTTGTGAGGCTGAAAACAGGAGGATCATTATGAATCCGAGCTGTGTAGAGAGACCCTATACCAAATACATTGTTTTAAAAAATGAAATGAAGTTCTAAATCAAGTTAACCCAGATGCATTTTAAAATACTAGCCAGCATGTGGCACTGCTTCTACTGCACACTGGGGAAGAGTCCAGGGGGTGCTTGGAGGGAAACAAGAGCGGCCAACATGTTTTCCATTCCTGTCAGATGTGAAGAGCTGGAATCACCAGGCCTCTTTCCATGTGTTATGTAAGTGACATGGTGTTTACTTTCCATTAGCAGGAAGTGCAGCGCTGTGCAGGCTTGGAATTAACTGTTTTCATTTGATTACCTAAAGGATAACTCCTGGGATGTGAATACAATCATCCCAGTTATTCTCCTGCATGTAAAGAGACAAGTAATTAATCGTCCCTTGTGCATCTTGACAAAATAAATAAATAAATAAACCAAAACAAAAAAGAATCAAAATAGCCCAAGGATTTAGAAGTGTGAAAAGTAAAAGACAAAATCTTCATTTAAATTTGTAGACAATGCACTGGGGGGAGGTGGGTGGAAATCAGCTGCAAAGCAGTCTCGGGCCCTCATTTCCCCTGACCCTGCGCTTCACCCAGAGCATGACAGAGACAAGAAGATGCTGGGACAAGCTGTAATAAGTGCTGCAGCTTTCATCTGTGTGTTTGCAGAAAAGAAAGTCATGTTTTCTGCCATAAACAATTATGTGATTTCAACTTGAATTGGAAACAAACACTCTGTCCTCCACCATTAGTTATGTACTGTCACTCAGAAAACCCTTCACTTACCCAAGAGGAAGAGAATCTTGTCAGCACCAACAGCCAGCCCCAGAGAACTGGGGCTGACATACAGGCATTTTTGTGAGTGCTTGCTCAGGCCTGTCCTCTTGGACCTCCAATCTTTAAGCATGATCTTTTCTCACAGAGAGGACTAAACCCCCAAATTGTAGGCTGGAGCAAGTGAGCATACAATAGTGGTGAAGCACAGAAGGCCAGAGTAAACTCGGGAGATTCTCCAAAAAGGCAACCGTTCACTCACAGAACAAGTGTTTCTTTAGAATCTTCCTCTCTCTTAAGAAGAGAGACTTGGGGCTAGAAACCCACAGAAAGGTCTGCGGCTTGTATCCCTCTGTGGTAAGTCACCAAATGACTTCATGAGAATGACACCTCAGGGTAGCAAAGGGAAGAATGGCCCTTGAGCTTGTGCTGGTTAACACCGGAACCAGTACTTTTCCTGCTGTCGAGGATGAGGGAACCCAACATGGTCATACCAAGGGTCTTCTGGACTCCTCATATTGGAAAAATTGTGTGTGTGTATGTGAAAAATTTCTGTGTCGAGTTCAGAAACTTCAACCAGCATGCCAGAAATCTCAAGCTTTTAGATTACCTTAGCTTTGTGGAAAAGCAAGAAGGTTCAGTTGGTCCCTCTTGCTGGCATTCTCTATACTAGCCATTCATCATAGGATATAATATAATATAATATAATATAATATATATATATATATATATATATATATATATATATATATATGTCTTTGAAAAGCACATCTTTATTGGCTTTTTTTGGGTCAGAGTGCTAGAAAATTAGATTCTTTTTCTGGCTGAATGAATTAAGAGGTCATTGCTATCAACTACAGGAGGTCAGAGGTTGTGCCAGGTCTATTGAATGTAAGACACATGAAGCAGAAATGATAGGAGAAGCGATGCAAACATAACACACCTACTCAGGCTCTGCTATGGGTGAAAGTAAAATAGTTCTCTGCTACTGTTTCAGTCATCTTCTCCCAGCCTTAGCAACTGTCCTCTTCCACATTTCAGGCTGCTGAGAGAATCCTCTACCCATTACCAAGTATTTAGTCACATTGCCTCGAAGATTATGTTGGAGGAAAGTTGAATTACTACTTCCCCAGATCACTAGATACCTCCATGTCTATTCAGAGCCTACTTTAGTTGCTGGCTTTTATGGAGCTATATCAGGAACTTTTTAGAAGTATACAGGATTGAAACTCTTTTTAAAAGGAAAGCAAAGAACTAGGGTTGTAGCTTAATAGTAGAATGCTGGTCTAACATGCAGAAGGTCTTAGATTCAATCCTCAGTTCAATCTCCTATAAAAGCAAAATAAAACTACAAACAGATAAGAGCAGTGCAAATAAATCATTGAGAAACCCTTGAGCTAAAGAACTGTGACATAAGGAAATCTGAATATGGACATAAATATTATATGCATGCAGCCACATGTACACACACACACACACACACACACACACACACACATTAAACAATTCTATGCTTTTAAAAAGATCTCAACATTTATCTGAACTGTCCTTCTCCTGTGAAGGAATGCATGATGGTGACAATTTCCTGGCAGCAGGTTTTGACAGCAGGATGGAAGAAGAAGAGAATGTAAGCGAGCTAATCCTACAAGTGGAAACACTCCACAGAGCTGGAAATCCAGCCTATGGGGGGGATGGAAATCAGTCACAAGGCATCTCCAGATTGCGTAAGTTTGTCTTGCACGTACCAGAGAATCTGAGCCATCAAAGTGCATAAGAACGGACTCATGTCCTACCGCACAGCACTTTTTGCTATTTTTGCTATGCTTGGTAGATATCCTTGTCCATGTGTGGAAATCTCTGCTGTGTGAGTGGACAGTTAGCAAGGGCAAAAGTGATGCACAGACATTCAGATGAGTGGCAAGACATATTTTGGCAGACTATGGTATCTCTGAATAGTTAACTCTGAGGATTGAGGAAGCTCTCCCGGGAAACAGATGTACTGGCTGAGCTTAATCCAAAGCATCAGCCTGCTCTGTCTCAACTCCCATTTCTTCCATTTCTCCTACCACCTTTATGGGAAAGGCTGTTTCTCCAGTTGGCATTCAACTGGAAGCTGGCATTTGTTTCACTTCTGAGAGGTTGATGCTTGTGCAGCTTTTTATATGGCCCCTTGTACAAACCCAGAGATTAAAATGAGCCTCAACAAAAACCGTACGAAAGGAGCATAAAATAATTTTAAATCTCACCTGTGCCCAGCGGACACCTGTAAAGCACAATTGTGTTTTAATGGTAATGCTTTGGAATGGCTCAGATAAATATAATGCCATATGCAAGGCTTTCAAATCTCAGCAAATGTCATCAGTACTTATGATCCCTGTAGGTAGGTTTTCTCTTGCTGTGTTCAAGTTTGAATGGAATATAAATGCACCATTAAGGCTGCCCTAGAAGTACAGAGAGTGGCTGTTGCATAGTTAAGGGGAAAAAAGCAGCATTTTATGTCTGGTGGAGCAGTCATCTTGCAAACAGTAAATTGGTAGCTAGACTTAGGAGAAGAGATGTATGGAGAACGCCTCAACAGGAGAGGCAGATGGAAGGATCAATTCCTTTAAAATTACATAACTTATTAAGCTCTTAAAAGTGAAATGCAGATTCTTTCCTAGGCTTAGGCACCTATCTTCCAACAGCCACCTGAAACCTGTGGAAAGTGCTAGGATCATCACCACCACCACTGTTAGCAGGAAAGGAAAAAGAACAGAAACAAAAACAGAAGTCTTCTCTCCCTCCAGTGAACAAAGCAAGTTTAGCTTGTCACAGTGATGATGAATGGCTACCTATCACTTGCCTAGGAAGAGAGAACCAAAGACTGTGTATCAATTTTTATAATTTTAAGGCTGAAAGATAATAACTCTGCAGAAATGGAGCAGACTATATAAAAAAATCTTCCCTGAAAATGTGATTATACATAAAAATCCATAAAAATGTACAAAGTGATAGATGAACCAAAACTAAACAAATGCAGTTTTTCAGCCTTTTGGAACTGAGAAGAAATAGCATATGTAGAGAGAATGATTTTATTTAGTATTTTTAAAAGAAATATTTGGAACTTAATTGAATTATATTTCTGGTGGGAATTGAAATTTTCAGACAGAATATCGGATTTTATTTTAAATTGAATTCTATATTGAAGAAATGAAGAACGAACCATCAGTGAAACATTAACAATAAAGCTGACACATTTCAATAAACAACAAAGAAAGGTAAACATATTACAAACTAGCACAATTTTTTTCCACACTCTCAGAACACCTTAAGTGTCCCTATTAACTATTATTGATAATTTTGATAAGGAAATCACCTTTGATCTTTCTTAATTAAATTAAGCTCACATTTTACTGTTATTTCTAGAAATGCTTAAAACAAATTGAAATTGAACCCTTACTTTGCTGGTATCCTGATAAGTCTACTCAGCCCATATTCTTCACACCTCCAATGCCATATTATAAGCAAACCTAGTATGGACACTGAAATGACATGCTCATTCTTATCCCTGGGACACAATGAAGTTAATCCCAGGTTCTGAAGGGCTGACCAAATAGCTCAGTGGACTAAAGTTCCTGCAAGCAGGGACGGGGCCAGGGGTTCCATCCCCAGGCCTACTGTGTCGGCTCTGGCCCTGGGGCGCACTGAGATGCCCATTGTGACTGGGAATGGTGGCGCACTCGCCTGTAATCCCAGCTCTTGGGAGGCTGTAAACAGGTCAGCCACTGTGAGTCTGATCTAGTAGTGAGACCCTGAACACCCTGTAGACCCTTCCCTTAAAAAAAAAAAAAAAAAGTCCCAGATTTTTTAGACAATAGCTCGCCAACAAGATCAATTTTCATTCATTTTGAGTTATTTTCTTTAAATTGTGCCTTCAGGACTTTCCCGACTCCCCATTAGGTGAATGCATTCAATAGCAATGTATTCATATTCACTGACCTCCTAATAAAAGTGTTTTAATATTTATTATGTTCTTTCAATTTTTAAAAAAATTTGGTATGAGGATCAAACTCACTGCATGCTGGGCAAATATCCTACCACTGAGCTACCCTTCCAGTCCTGTACCCCCTTTCATTTTACAATCAGAAATTATATCCATAAGAAGTTTTCTTTAATAATTAGAGTCAGTGGGGAAAATAGTCTTTTTTCTCCTATGAACATTGAAAATTTTGTGTCAGAAGTCCTCTGAGGACACTTGCATTATTTTCAAACTCATGATTAGCAGCTAGTGTAGACTTCATGGCATAGTATAGCTGACAGATTTTATTTCTTTTATGTATTTGGTACAGGGTCTACAGGGTCTCACTACACAGATGGAACTTGTAGTGATCCTTTCTGTTTTTTAGCCTCTCAAGTGCTGGGATTACAGGGGGCACCACCATGCCCAGTCTTAATTGTGGTTTCAGTGCACCCGGTGCAGGACGGGCACAGCAGGCCAGGGATCAAACTCCAGTCCCTGCATCTGCCTAAGCAAGCACTTTAATCCACCGAGCTACTGGCTGGGCCTAGTTGATCAGTTTGACTTTTTCCCTTTTCTCTGCCATCTGGATAACATCGATTGCAAATACAGCGGTATTTTTGTTATGAACTTTTAATGTATTATGCATGCCAATAGGTTTGGGGAAAGTACAGAGCTGAGGTTAACATCATACCGATGTAACTTGTATTTTTAAACAGCCATTAGGAAGAACAATGTACCAGCTTCCCAGGTCAGCTTTGCTTACAGGAAACTCTGTCTTCTGGACCCTCCCAAAGAAGGCTGGACCAAGAGGCCTGGGTGTGAAAACAGACATGATGTCTGAGGGAATGAGAGACTTGCAGGGGCGGGGGAATACAGGTTGGAAAAAAAATTCCAGGGAAAAGGAGAGGTGCGAGATGAACAAGCCTGTAGTTTGCCAAAAATCTCTTTAAGTAGGATAACCTTAAAGCTGTGGTTGAAAACCGACAAGGGTATGGAATGTTCACTTTTAGCTACCTTACCCTCTAGGACAAGAGACCTGGGAAGACCAGACAGCATGTCAGAGCTCCGATGTGCCTCTTAAAAACTGTGGAAACTGCAGTTCATCCTACTGAACACCTTAGACTGAATCCAGCCTCAGAATCACGAGGTACCTCAGAGCGAGCGATGTTGTCCCTGAAGAGATCCTGTTTGCTTATCAAAGAAAAGGCAACCAATTAATAGTTTTATTACTAATACCATTACCCTCAGGGCTAAAATTAGGTTTATTTATTTATTTTAATTCAACATCCTAAATTCTGTGTTAACGCACAAGGCACAGCTTGTATTACAAATGAATAACTTAATTAAAAAACATTGATTTTGCTCATTGACTGCTGCAAATTGTATTAAATATTAATGATAACATTTTGTATTTTTTATACTAGTCATGAAAGTTTTATGTACTCTTTCCCCTACAGCAGCCTTAGGTTTTATGACAAAATCTTGGTCTGCTCAGAGTACAAACATAAATATTGCATTGGCCGGCTCAGAACAATATATATGGGCACATAAGTCAACAAGTACATGGATGCACATTAGCCAGAACAGGCATGGTGTTAGGAAAGCTATCTCCAAGCAAGCCAGGGACAAGTGGAATGGTGTGAATTTGTCATTTATTTTAACCAGCCAGCAAGGCCACCCAGCAAATCTTGGAACAAAAACCCTGTGAGACAGAATGTTAGAACTTCCTAACCAAGGGAGGACCTCCTAACTTAACTCTAAAATCTTTGTGTAGAATACAAAGTACAAAACATTGCTCCTCAAATGATGTAATTTTACAAGTAACAAGTCATGTATAGGTAAAGGCTGCGCCAAACAGAAGAACATTCTTTTTCTTTGCCTAATTTGCCTAAAAAGCTACCTAAGTCTATCAGCCTATGGGATAGCCTTGAAGAGTAAGGATGTGTGTGTGTGTGTGTGTGTGTGTGTGTATTTATGTGTTTATTGTTTTTGCTTCTGGGGGGTTATTTTATGTGTTTATGTTAGCTTCTGTGCAGCTGAAGATTGTGATCAGTCTAGATGGTCTACAAAGAATTCTTACCTGGTTCCTCCAAGGTTTTATGGGGAAACATAAATGTCTGGAGTCAGGTGACAGTGGTGTGTAGTGAATCAGATGACACTGTTGGTATTTGCAATGCTTTTCTGTTTTTTTGAAACATTTTTAACTAAAAATATACGAAGTGGCCAGTAGAGTATCATTACGAAGAAATTTTGCAACCATTTTTTCTTGCTCTGTATCTCGAAGTCATCCAGAAACAATTGAGAAGTTAATTTGTTTAAATCATTTCATTTCCTCAGATCACCTCAGAGGTCAGAGGGATGAGGGACAGCTCAGATCTCCAAGTTGTATATTGTTTCTAGAACTTCATAAACTTCCTTAGGAATGCCATCCTAGCAACCCAGTCTTCGAAACAAAGCTTGGGTCTTAGTAAAGACTTGACACAGAAGGTTAAAGGTTGCATTCTTTTTCTTATATGAAACCCAATGTATAAATAATTTGAAGAGCAAAATAAAGAAAAGAAGATACAGCATGGGGCAGCTGACTTTGCAGAGAGAGAAAGGGCGTCTGGGCCTCAGGGAGACGGGAGCAGAAGTAAAAGGTCTCAAGATGTGGTGCGTGTCATGTACCAACTTCCCATAAGAAATGTATCAATTATGTTTTGCAAATATATTCTAATAAAACTTTTTTAAAAAACTCGCTGAAAACATTTTAAACTTATTCTACATAACTTACAAATGCCCTCAGCAAAAGATGAAGAAAAAAAGGGAAGGAGGGATGCCTTCCAAAGGAAAATGTTAAAGCATTTCTAAGATGACTAATTAAAAGGCAGACTAGCCTAACTTGATGATATACGCTTCTTTGAAATATGGAAGAGAAGCTTTTATACGACAAGTAATGGACAGTAATATGTGAAAATCAATTTATTTAATATGGTGGTTACTACACTAGCAAACTTAGGGGCCCAAGTGTATATTTCAATGATATACTGGCTTGGTCTGAGTTATCAAGCTTCTGGCAATATTTCCTCTCTATTATTTCCACTCTTCTGCAGCTTTAGCTGCAAGAGGCCTCAGGAAACACTATGCTTTCCCCTTGCTCCTGATGGTAGTTTAGGGGTTTCTTTCTATCCTCAAGTTCCATACCCAACACAGAATTCATTAGAAATCTTTGAACCACCTGAGTTGCCATTCATTCCTCT
>PVKN010035877.1:0-11545 GCA_004027915.1 Capromys pilorides | reverse complement strand
GATTTCAATCTTGTCCTACTGACCAACCTGTTTATGGCCAAATCAATACCAGCCTGCTTTAATTATTTTTATACTCTTCGTCAATTCATATCATGTATTGGTATTCTCTTTCTTTTAATTTTTCTTGCCTAGTTTTTAGCATTTATTTTTCACAGTGACCTTTAGAAGAGTTTTATTTAGATTTTCAGCTTTTCCAGGACCATTAATCAATTGTTATTGAATATTCCTTCCTTTACGAATTCATTCAACAGATGTTTGTTTATTGAACACTTGCTATAAGCCAGCAATCTTGCTTAGTATTGGAGACCAGAGGAAAAAAAAATTCCACATCTTGGTGGAGCTTGTGATCCAGTACAAGAGAGTGAAAGACACGGAACAAGATGAACAAGCATGGCCCAGTGTGCTAAATAGCAGTGAATGTTGAGTAGAAAGAATAAGGTAGAGAAGAGGGTTTGAGCTAGCTGTCCTGAGTGAGGGCTTCAAGTTCAGTGTCAGCACTAAGGTTCTCCAGAGGAGCCGGTGAAGAGCAGGGAGAGGGGAAACAGGGAGAGGCAGGCTTCCCTCCCTTGCAGGAGAGGCGTAAGCCCCAGAACATGTCATTTAAAAAAGAATGTGGGCTCTGGGGAGACAGGCAGGGCAGCCTGAGCACCTGCCTGGAAAGCACAAGATCCCAAATTCCATCCCAGCTGCCCTTCACAGTGCTGGCCCCCAAATCCAGGGTGCCCTGCGCTGGTTTGGAAATCGGGCACGGTGGAGATGGTGCAGGCCTGTAATACCAGCGTTGGGGAGACCAACGCAGGCGGATCACTGCAAGTCTGAGCTGCATAGCGAGATCCTGTACCAAATAAATAAACGGAAGATTAAAAATAAATAAATTAGAAGGGGTAAAAGGAGCCTCTTGCTGCCCTGTGGCCCTCAGAAAGGTTTGGCCAGGACAGAGGGTGGCATCTAAGCAGGAGGCAGCAACAGCTAGGCCAGCCCCACTGATGTTAAAACAGCTACGAAGGATGTGGCCTTTGTGTGGCAGGGACCTTGAAGGCAGGGGTGGCTGAGTAAAGGTTATGGTCTATGTGTCTGTGCGTCTGTGTCTGTCTGTGTGTCTGTCTGTCTCTCCCCCATCTCGTTTCCTCTTTATCTCCCTTTCCACCAGCCATTGCTCTCTATCTTCCTTCCTCTCTCTCCTGAGTTATACCTGCAGTCCTTTTTCTTTTTCTTTTTTCCTTTCTTTCTTTTTATTTTGCTTAGCAGACAGAGTCTCTGCTAAGTCACTAGGCTGCTGGAGTTGGGCTCAAAGTCCAGATCCTCCTGCCTCACCCTCAAAAAGTGCTGGGTTTACAGCCAGGTGCCAGTACCTCTGGCTCTTTCTTTTTCTCTTGTTTGCTCATTTTATTCTTCACAATCTTTGAAAAGAAAAAAAAATGAGAAGTTTATACCTTTTCTTTCTGCACCCCTAATCTTAATCGTAATGATCACACATCACTGGCAGAGGACATCAACTCCGATGTGGCGCCAATACCTGGGTTCGCCTCCCCGCTGTGCCTTTGCCAACTGTGGGTTAGAGACTAGCAGTTTCCACATCTGTAGAACGAAGATTGTTATTGTAATGAAACATCTCACAGGGTGAGTGTGAGGATTACTTAAGCTAATATTTGTAAAGCTTCTGAAGCAAGGCTTGGCACACAGTAACTGCTACGTAACACATGAATAAATTACCATGTTGCGCTACTTTATCCTTTACAAAGCATTTCACATGAATTTTCTACCTTAGTTATCAGGACAACCCCAAGAGACAAAATATTCTCCTGCCTACTTTGTATAAGACAAACCTGAAACTCCAATAAATTAACTTAAACTAGTGTGTGGAAGAACAAGGTCTTAAGAGTCTAGGACCACTGCCTGGCTCGAGCACTCTGTTTTGGGGGGTGAGGGTAGACCCGGAGGCAGACATGCACTCTTGGCTCAGCTTCAGCCATTGGCAGCAGGGTGCAGATGTGAGCTCTTTGGCGGACTCTGCACTCCAAATGGGTTTGCAGCAGGACTGATCGGCTAGGAAGCTTGTGACACTGTCTGGCTTCCCGGTGAAGGCAGCCAGGGCCAGACCAGCCTCAATGCAGGAGACATAGGTCCAGCTCCTGGCTCTACCTCTGCCCTGCCCATCTGGACAGTGCCATGGACTTACGCTATACCCTTCAGCTTTCTTGGGCATGAAATAGAAAGAATAACATCTACCCAGTTATTTTGTTTTTATTTTATTTGGTATCAGGGAACAAACCCAAGACCCAGTCCTTGCCAGGCAGGTGCTTCTGCCTCTTAAGCTATCCCCCTGGCCCCCAGCTTTTCTCTTATGGCAGCAAAAGTCAAAATAGCTTGGTGTCAGGAGCGCAGTCTGAAAACTTATAGAACTGTCCACATGTGCAAGATATCCTCTGTGTAAAAGATATGTACACTCCCACCCTCCTGGCTTACACAGCTGGGACACGAAAAACGTATGAAAGCAGCTCCCCAGCTTCACACAGAGTCCCAGGGGAGTTTATATTTTGTCTTTGCTCAAGACATCTTTCAGTACCATCATGACATGAAGAGTACTGTTATATTTGCATAAGACAAATATCTTAGCTGCATCTCCAAACAGGAACCTTATTTCCAACTAGCTTCTGGATGGTAAAGCGTAGATAACAGAACACTGTAGAACTTTCCACAAGCAAGATTTTCCATGGCAGATCCAAAACTAGACGGGAAAGAGAAGGAACTGAAAACTTCTGCTGGGGTCTAGCTCTTCACTGCCAGTGTAAGCATGTGAGCCACCTGGGGAAAAGAATCCAGTTTAGGAGAGGAAGAGCCTAATGCCAGTCTGGTTCCCATGACCAGAGCTGCCTCTATAAATACTTGTTTCTCCCAATTCAGAGAAATGTCCCCTGAACTCTTGACATTTTTAATCCATTGCATTTAGATTTACTTGTCTCCAACCAGAACTGAATCTGTTTGTGAACCAGACTTTTCTTGCTAATCAATCACCTTGATTTTCCTCAAGAAAATTGGAGATGTGCAAACCACAACCACAGGATGGACAGTGATGCCGAAGACACTACTCTTCCTTTGGTTCCCAATAATCTCTCCTTGAAGGGTAAGACAGAGACTGATCCTCTCTCTGCAAGTGGTAGAGAGTGGGATGAAACAGACAGAGGGGGAGAGAGAGAGCATCAGAGTGACTTTCCTGAGGGCTAATGGGTGTAACCTTTCGTGGGTTTCATCTCTCCTTGCTTGGTGCATGGAGGAGTCCAGGCGAGCAGAGAAAGGATGGGTGGGAGCAGACAAAGATGAACTTGCAGTGGGTGTGTGGGACTTGCCACTGGAAGGGAGTGCATGTAGGTGTGAGGCCACCCGTGGGGGCCGGGGATGCTTAGGCCAGGTAAGAACCTCCGGAGCAAGAGAACTAACCCCCAAATTTTTGTGAATGTAGACTGTTCTCGACCAAGTACAGTATATGTCCTCAAAGAGAGAAGTTGGTGTGGAGCTCAGCTGCCCTTCCCCCAGCAGGGCACCCTGGAGTGCTATGGAGGACAAGCAAGGCGTGGAGGGAGGCAGTGGTGGCTGGATGTGTGCTATGGATTTGTATTTGTTTATAGACACAAATGTGTGCACACATGTGCGTGCGCACACACACACACACACACAAAATCTCATGGGACTCACTAGAAAGGTAATTCCATGCACAAGATCACTGTTTTGCCTGTTTTGCATACTACCCTCATTCACATAATAGGAAGGCAAGAAACCTTCATGAGGGCCTGGGGTGATAGCTTGGTGGTCTAAGGGCCTGCCTGGCAAGCACAAGGTCCCAGACTCGATCCCCTGCACTGCATTCTTGCTGGCCCCAGAATCCTGGGAGCGCCTGGCCAGCCACAGAAATCAGGCATGGTGGCGCACACCTATAACCCCAGTGCTGGAGAGGCTGAGAGAGAAGGATCACTACGAGTCAGAACTATGTAGCAAGACCCTTTAGCAAACTAACAATTTTTTTAATGAAATATTCATGAAATGGATGCATGAATTTCTCTGGCTCCATGGGGATGTGATGAACGCTCATCTGGCTTTAGGATGAGGCAGCTGAGTCTCAGAAATGTAAAAGAGACAGCTGGGATGCAAGCCCAGAGGATCCAGACTGTGCAGCAGCCAGCGCCTTGCAGGAGACGGTGCTGATCTGTCCTCGGGGCTGCGACGTGGGCACCGGGGCTTGGCCTCGCACTCCACAGAGCTTCGGGGTGGAAGTGAAGTAATGTGGATGGCAGGAACACCTGCAGCGCGCCGTGGCCACCCCTCCTGCTTCTGGGCCTCTGTTCTCCATCAATGCGATGAAGGGATTTGACCAAGGGCAAGTGATTGACACACGTGCCACCAGTCGCGCCCACGCTGCCACTCAGCCCTCCAGCTCCCAAAAAGGAATGCCTTTCCTCCTGGCTTATCATAGCACTCCTGTAGGCGGGACAGGGAGGCCCCTCCATGGGTATTCTCACAGTACTCCTCACAGCCCCACCCGCTGGGTTTTATTTATTTATTTATTTATTCGTTCATTTATTTATTTATTTTCAAAGATAGTGCAGCAATATTAAAACATAAAAATTAGAACGATACAGAGCTTGACTAAACAAAATAATATGAATTCCACAATGTCTTTGTATTGTATAGTTTTGCTTTCAAATGAGTTGTTCATATTAACAGATATATGCATGAAAAATTGGAAGAAGAAAGGAAAAAAGAAAGAGATAAGAAATTAAGAAGTGAAAAAGTAAAAAAAAAATTGAAAAAAGGATAAAAAAGCAAATCATTTAGAACTGACCCACATGACACAGCCTTTTTGGGTCATCTTTAAAGTTCCCCTAACTTACCTTTGCTCCTAAATTTGTCACTGTTTTTACCTCACCCTGTTTACTGCTTAACACATAATATATCATGAGCATTCAAAAGCCCCTACATTTCCCTGAAAGCAGTGACATTCAAAACCAGGGAGCCTTTAGATTCTGGGTTTATAGAATCCTCTTTTGAAACCCCTTCCTCGCAGAAAAATGAGTTAACAACAAATTATCCAAATACCGTGAACAACAATGCCCTTTTCTAGGATTAAGACAATTTCTATCAAGGCTGCATTCCAGAAGCGAGCTAAAGGAAGAAGACGGGGGCAGATTCTAATGTGTGAGCCCCTGCTTCCACTCACGGTCACCATTTTTTTGAGCCACATACACAGCAAAGATTGCCATGAATCAAGAGGACACATTGGAAACAGCATTTTCTAAGTAGCCTCACATCTGGATTTTGGGCAACTAGGGGAATATAAAATAAGAGTGTTGAGGGGTTTCTGTTTGCCTGTTAATGCTCACTCATGACTGGGTGTTGGGCTCCTAATGGCCTCAGAAGAGTAAGAGAAAAGATTTCATATTGATTTTTTACAAGTTTACTTTTTAACAACACAAGTAACCTTCAGGATCTCATCAGGCATTCCACCAATGCCATAAAAATACAAAGCTCAAATCTCTGGCTGAGAAATTCTAACATTTGTTGCTCTACCCAGGGTCACAGGTTATAGACAACAGAAATCAACCCTAATTTATTTCTCTAGGAAAGGAGTGGACAGGAGGGTGCAGGCATATTCAAGGAGTCATGTGGGCTGAAGGCCTAGGCTTAGAAGCACTAAAGGAAACTGGAGCCAGGATCCTGTTCCACCAGCCCAGGCCGAAGGGCCCATCCAGTGCTCACTGCCTACTCTGTTTCCCTCGGCCCTCCTGCACCTAGCAGAGCCGCCGTAAGTAATGTCTGCCCCTGTTTGCTTGCATCATGGCCTCAGGATTTAAAGGCCTAGGCAGGAGCTTTTGATTAGTCATACTTAACATACTGGCCTACCATCCAGCTCTTCAAGGATGGAAATAGAAAATGTCTGCCCCCTCCCTGGGTTTCTGCTCAAAGAGCAATTGTGTAGCCAACATGACAGTTAAAAACCTGTCTGTTAAATCAGATATGCAAATGCAGTACGAAGGGCCTCTTTCATGTTGATGAAATGCCTCAATAACAAATAACTATAACTTATAGGAGTCACTTGCTTTCAGGCAATACATCGTCTAAAAATATAATATAAATAATTCCCATTACCTTATGTTAAGGTTAAGGAAAGCGTAACTCACTGAGAGTCCAATAAATTCCAGAGCCATAATTCCAACAGAAAGCCTTTTGTAAAACCAGGCCTAGGTCCCCTAACTGTTAACCTGCACCATCTCTGTGAGCATCGCTACTCTTGCCTGGCTCTTGGCTTGTGCTTCTATGAAGAATGTTTGCTTTGGCATTTCCTTTCAGCAAACATCAGTGATACTTACATATAAGCCACTAGCATATTTGTCACAAAATAGGTAGAACTCATGCACATGCCAGTCATTAACTAGAAGGAAACACATGCAAGGGACAAATGCAAGCTGAATACTCCACATTACTTGACAGCATACACTGCATTGTTCTTGTTTATCCTGTATCCTCATTACTTAGCCCAGTAGCCAGCCCCACCATTGGTAAACTTATAAAGAATGCATAAAAATAATTTCCCTTTCTTAAGTGCTTCAGATGACAAAGCACTCTTGCCAGTCTCCATACACTTTCTGCATTATGTTCCACGCTTCACATCACAAGCATGAGGCACCCTGCGCACCAACCCCACTGGGTTGCTCCTTATTTAGGAAGAAGGCTCCAGCTCAAGGTGGGCACAGACGACAAGCTCATGGTTGAAATCTTGGCTTCATGTTGGTACCTCTCAACTCCTATAGAGAGAAAACTTTCCTTTTCCACAACTTTTAAGACAGAAAAATCTCCTTTCCCAGCATCTCCCGGAACTCTGCCTCTACACACACACACACACACACACACACACACACACACACACACACACACACACAATCTGCCTTTCACATCTGACTGGCTAAGACTGGTAACATTCCCACTCCTAAACTGCTCCCTATAGCCAAGAAAAAGGTACAGTTGGTGTTGATCAAAGCACCCTGTTCGTTCAGGTCCAGAAGAGTGTTAAGAGGGGCAGAGCAGAATGCCCAGTAGAGTCAGACTCTGCAGCACACACCACGTCAGCTTCCATCAGACCACACAGGCCCTTGAGAGACAGGTAGATGCTGGAAGGTAAATGGCAGGTGGGCACTGGTAACCTCTGGGTAGCAGCACATGCAACGCACACATGCTGGATAAAGGGATGACTGGTCTCTTTGTGGAGCAGAACAGGACCACGCAAGATTTTGTCATGTCACTCAGAAAAATGAATGATTTCAAACATGAATTTCTGGAATTTTCCATTTAGCATCTTGAAACCAAAGTTTATAATGGCATACTGAAACAAAAATAACGGACAAGTAGGTGCTCCTAGGTAAGCATTAGTGCTATAAAGTCTGCTTTCAATTCCCACCACTGCTCTCCAGCCTCTCAAGGTGAAGTCCAAGCCCCTGGGTGGGAATGCAGCATCCTTCACCTTGAGCTTCCACCCTCCTGTCCTGGCTCACATCCAGCTGTGTCTCCCACTGTCCTTGTCTCTCGGAACCATTCCCTCCTCTCAGGAGCACAACTCAGTTCACTCCTTGCCTCTGGAGAATCCACTTTGTGCCTCCAAAGCTTTTCAATGCTCAGGAAGAAAGACAGCTGCCGCCCACCACAATTGCTGCTGGCATTGCCAGCATCTCCATCCCAGGGACCCCAATGGAAACACTGGGGGGGCAGCCCCCCACGAGCTGCAGCAGAACCTTCCTGCCCACCCTCAGCCTGGGCTCAGCAGCAGCCAGCTAGGCAGAGTCCTCTTTGAATGAAAGAAGAAAATAGGGGTGAAGGAGACCTAGTGTGACAGAGTCTCTCACGATTTGCTGAGCCTTTCTTCCCTACTCTTATCACAACTGAAGTCACACATTCATTATCATAATCATTAGATGCCTATTTTGCCTTTGTGGAGTCAAGGGACCATGTCTCTTGTCTACTTCCCAACCCCACCATGCTCACCACATACCTAAAACAGGATCCAACTATTTAGCAGATACCCCTTTAAAGAATTTAACATTTAAGCTTGCTTAAGCACAGCACACACTATTTTTTCCATCTTATGTATTTCCTTCACGGAGGAAATAATATTGCTTATAGGAACGAAGAAGAAATCTAGGCTTGATTCCAGACATCTTTTCACGGCTTCAATTGCTGGAAAGAGGCAAAACCCCAAGTCACATGACTCTGTATTTAAAATATTAATTTTCCCTAGGTCATGCAGAAACAGTGATACTTTCCTTAATGAAATGCACTTGTACTAATTTCTATTTGTATGCAAAAGACGTCATGGGTCTAACACACTGAGACAGTCTCCCCCGTCCCTTGTACAACCTCTATCTGCCTAGCAGAGGAAGTAGAAGGCTTCTGATTTATTACACATAAACAAAATGAATAAGATAACATTTTATTAGTTAGAAACCATTATAAAAACAGCAATAAAATGAGGCAGTACAAGTGGAAGACGCCCTTATCAATAAATCATGGGAAGTTTAGAGCCCTGGTGCATGTTGCAATAATAAAAAAGATAATTAAATGGATCAAGTTGCAGAACTGTATCATTTGATCAGAATGCATCCTAAAAACAATGGAAAGCATGGGGCCAGTGATGGTCTGTGGACCTGTGACTTTTTGAAAAGGAAAGATGTTTGAAATTCCAGGGTTTTTGTTTTTTTGTTTTTTTTTTTTTTTACAAATATGAGAAGAATCCATTGTTAGATAATGTAATATTTGAAACATGCAAATCCACCCCCCGCAAAAAAACGCCGTTCTTTTCAAATCAGTACCTTTTAAAGTCTAATTTCTAGTGATCAGCAAGAACTGGCTTTTTTAAATTAGCTCTAACCCACTATCCAATGTGGTTGATATCCTGACTCACAGTGGTCAGCCGGGAGAGGCAATTTCATGACTTCGGCGGTGACTCTAGCTTTTTCTTACCTTGACTGAAAAATCTTCATTTCCTCCTAGAAAATCCTTATGACACATTGCAAATAACTTTTGATACAAAAGCAGAGAAACACAGAGACCTGGGAAGATTTTTTTTTTTTTTTTTCCCACAGAGCCTTAGTAGGGAGTCTTCAGAAAGTAAATCGCCTCCTCTGCCCTCCCCACCCCCCTCCCTCCAGGTCCACGTGCCCCTCCCCCACCCTGGTCAGTTTTATAGGAGTCACTGCCTGGGCTTTGTTGTATGAATAACATTTTCTCCCGGGAGTCAGCTCATGCAAAACACTCCCCGCTGAGAGAGTGGAAATTTACCCAGAAGACATTCTTCCAGCAGCAAGACCCCGAGGAAACCTGATCAGAATGTTTAAAGACTTCCCTGGCTCCAGCTCCCTAACTCCCTCCAAATTTTTCAGAGACCAAAAAATAATAAAGCACATAGTTAAGGCTTATAACACCTGATGACAACAGACACAGTGAGATATGGTCTAATTTAGAAAGGAGACTGAAAACGGGTGCATTAGTTCTGATAGTTTGTCTGCCACTCTGTCTTCTGCAGAGATTTCTGCTTTCTCCTCTCTCTCCCCAGTTTGCTTTATAGTTTTTCTGCAGTTCTTCAATTGATCAACGCATGAACTTTTTCTGAGCAACTGCCACCTACTCAATAAGTTACATTAAACCAAACAGCTATTATTTTAAAGCATTTTTATAAACTCAGATGTATTTTCTGTGAAATAAGTGACATCGATTTACTACTAAAATAATCTATGTGTTCATAAATAGCATCAATCAAAAGGAAGCTTAGTGGAGACTTCTTTATAAGAAATTTCGAAGCAACTTTATCCTGTAGTACATACACATGCAACTGTATGCTTACAATGTAATAATGCAGTTATATGCAGCGTGATCATGTGATATATAAAATAAGCAACACATATATACCTAGACATGTGCATATGTACATATTGTTTTCCTTTTTAAATATTTTATTAGTATATGTTAGTGATACATAGTACTTACAGTCCTCTTGGGGAAGTTATGAATATATTGGATCTTCTAAACACAATTTTTGAAACACTAAAGCTAGTTGTCGGGGCAGGGGAGGTCTAAGTGACCAGTGGTCTAAGTGCCTGCCTGGCTAGCTCAAGGACCCTTGGTTCCATCCTTGGTACCACATGCCAGGCCAGTTCCAGGTGCCAAACTGGCCACTGAAAGTGGGCATGGTGGTGCACTCCTGTCATCCCAGTGCTGGGGAGGCTGAGACAGGAAGATCACGCCGAGTCTGAGCTACATAGTCAGACCCTGTACCAAATAAATAAATAAATAAATAAATACATTGAAGGATAATTATCGTAGGAGACATGGAAACAGGGCAGCCCAGTGGAGAATCTTTTGTGCTGCTCTCATCCACTTATGCAATGGGCGCCCAGTGTCAGGAAGGCTGTGCCGCCTCACTCAGGGCAGCACCCACCCACCCCTCCACCATGGAGCTGGCCTGGGCAGAGCTGGCCAGAGCCAACAGGCGAGCAAAGGTCCCTAAGGTGTCTGCTGATGCGCGGCCAGCAGCAGGGGTCTCGTGGCACTGCTTACACATTGCGCCCTTTTTTTCCCTTTATAGAGAACGCCACTATCTAGCTTTTTTAAAAAATGCACTTGTAATAAACTTTCCTAAATAGTATGTAGAGTGGCACAATACATGCCTATGTGAAAACCCTGTTAAAAAAATTTCAAAGTTTGCAAACTGGAAGAATAAGTGAGTGGTTCATTTAATTTATTTTAATCAGTTCTATCAGGAAAATGCAATTCTATTGAAGGGAAACCTTTGCAGAAGCAGAGAGCAATTATGTTTTGCGTGCAGAGTACTCTTTTTAAAAGAGACCATGTGTGCAGCATTAAAAAAAGCTTAGCAACGTCAATCATCTTGATTTCAGATTCCTTCAGTGCAGTCCTTAAACAGTGCAAAAATTACAGCAAGCTAAAGCTGTTTCTTTCAAGATTCTGTGCAGCTGTTTTCCACAATTCTCGAACATTCTGGATATAAACATTTCCAAAGGTGTCAGTTTGTAGAAGTAAAATTTACTGCAGTAATGTTCTTAACCCTCATCTAAGTAGATATTCTCACGGATCTTGAAGAGAGTGACTCACCAAAGCACCCCTTGAGTGAGCTGAACTGTCATGAATTTAAGTAAGGGGATTTTCCCCACTCATTAACATCACATTACACAAGACTGTAGCTAAAAATTTGAGAAGTGGATTTTAACCATGCCCAGAAATGGCCTTTTTCAAGGAAATATGTTTACGTGTGGAAGATTTTAGTGGGAGGTAGACATGAAAATTTTTGCAACAAGGAGCACCCTTCCAAAGACAGATTTAAATGCTAAGCCCATAGAGAAAAGCAAAGGGCTCTCTCTCTCTCTCTTTCTCTCTTTCTCTTTCTCTCTCTCCCCCCTTCCTCCCTCCCTCTTCCTCCCTCCCTCTCCCATTCTGTCTCCCTCTCTCTCCCATCTTCCCTCCCTCCCTCTCTCTCTCATCCTCCCTC
>PVKN010035876.1:0-11542 GCA_004027915.1 Capromys pilorides | reverse complement strand
GTATAAAGGTTGTTGTTGGCATGTACTTGTTTGTACAGAGATGTGCTGTACGTACAAAGTGCACACCAAATTCCAGAGACTGGCATCCAAAGGGTCTTAAAATAGCTCATTCATAACTTGCACATTCACTGCTTTTCAAAATCACATTTTTGATGCCTTGACTTGAGTAAAATATATTATTAAACTAAATTTTCCACGTTTCTTCTTACTAATCTTTTCATGGGGTGACTAGCCGTCCTCATGGGTCATGTTTCTGCTGGTCTGCTCTACATTACACCAGGACTGTCAGTGAAACTGAATTTGGGAAAATCCCAAGTTTAGCACCAAATATGGGAATGTTGCTGCCATAACAGCAAGAGAAATAAATGTTATGGAGCAAGCATGCAGCAATTTAATGCATATACAGTTATTGTTGTGTGATTTTTTTTAAATATTGATTTGCTCTAAATCTCTTGTGCTTTTGATGTCAGGAAAAGCACATCTTATGGTTACTGTATTTAGGGCATAATTTACATAAAACAAAATACCCTCTTTTTATGTACATAATTGGAGAAGTGTGGGCCTACCTAAACCCCCATTCTACAACACATCCATTTAGGTCTGACAACCCATCACCCTAGAAAGGTCCCTGTACCTCCTTGCAGTCAAACCTGCCCCTTAGAAGCAACTGCTTTTCTGATGCCCATCACTATGACTTATTTAATGGTTCTGGGGTTCTGTATAAATAGAGTTGCATGCTCTCTCCTCTTCTGGGTCTGGCTTCTCTCCTAACCCTTACAGTACAATCTAAACATCAACAACTCATCCTAGAACACTAGAACATACACAGTAAAAACTCAGTTCATACGCTGGCAAGATAGCTCAGTGGACTAAGTGACTGCTTAGCAAGCGTAAGGCCAGGGATCGATCCCTGGCACCACAGGCTGTACTGGCTCCCCCCTCCCCCGGGGCACGTTGCTCTGGCCACCGAGACCAGGCATGGTGGCGCACATCTGTAACCAAGTGCTGGGGAGGCTGAAAACAGGAGAATCACCACAAGTTCAAGCTGTGTAGAGAGACCCTGTACCAAATACACACACACACACCAAAAAAACTCAGTTTGTTTGTGTTCCATTTTGCCACCATAGCTTTATACATCCTTTTCAATTTTATCATGATAAAAGTATACTTGCCAAGAGGGTACACACAATACAACAGATTTTGTTTAGCAGCCCATTTGTGGGATGAATGGCTCTCAGGTATTTAGACATATGGTGTGTGGATCTCCCTTTTGCACTCCCGCTCTGGGCCCCACAGATGGCAGGTTGTTCTGAGCTGCCCAGGGAGGGCAAGAAAACAGCCCAGTGCCACATCAGCACCTCCACCTGCCAGCCCAGCATCTTGGCCCAGGATCTTGCAGCCAACTGAGAAAAACCCTATGGAGGATAAAGATGAAAAGGCCGAGAAGGGCTGGATGGTGAGAGAGGGGCAGAGCTGCCTGAGGCCGGCACTGGCTGCCTGACTGACAAATTCCTATGGAGTGCCTCGTACCCAACCATGGTGCGCTACGTTTTAGTTACAGTTGGAGAGAGTAAGTGGAAAGATGTCCTCCCCAGCCTCCCGGAGCTTCCAAATGGACAGGCCAGAGTCACGCCTGCAAGGGATGAGATCCTCGGGATCCAGTCCAAATGTTTTTGATGGATGTCCAGCCTCTTCTCTGCCCCCTCTGCTGCAGAATCCCTTCCGGCCCACTCTTCTACCCGCGGGCTCCCTACTCAATCACCCAGTGCCCCACCTGTGCCAGTCCTGCCCTGGATCTCCCGTCTGGACCTGCCACCTCTCCCTGAGCCGCCATGGCTGCCCCTCTCACTTCTGTCTTCACCTGCCTTCGGTTCCCATATGCATCCTGCTGGGTGGGCAGTTTTGCCTCTGTATTGTTCCTCCCCCTGGGGAGGTCTCTAGTGAGGACAGTGGGAGGGAAGCAATGAAGGAAGGGCCTAGGCACTTGGGTCTGCAATGAAGTCCTGGCCCCGCCACCTAAACCGTCCTGGCTTTGTGCAGGTGAGTTAGCACCTCCATGTCTCGGTCTGTGGTCTGCACATGGGAACCATGACAGTCACTTCCCATAATTTTTGTGAGGATTAAAGATGCGACACAGAGACATAGAGTAAAGGTCAGTCCCCACTCTTGACTTTTCCCCTGAGAAAAAGGAGCTGGCCACCCTGCCCTGATCGTGTGGCCCCTGCTCCAGGGCTCGGCACAGACCGGCAGCTCTGACAGGAGTGAGGGAGGCAGAGATCAACTGGGGCATGGGACCCAGGTTCCCTGGCAGGCAGAGATGCCGGGAGAATGGCTCCCATCTGCGATGTGGCTAAAGGTGAGAGGAGGTGGCCCCTCTAGACAGCATCCAGCTTGGCATCAGCTGCCAGGGTGGCAGAACCAGGTGGGCACTGCCAGAACAGACCCAGGATACTGGACCAGTGCCCTGAGCCGTTTCCCGAATCCCATCTTCTCCTTGTTTCCCAGAGTGTGGCTGCCACACTGCCAACAAGCCTGGCAGCATGTGGGCCCTCCGCGTCCAGAGCAGCCTGGGAGCCTGGGTCACTGCCCAGCCGGCCTGGGGCAGGTGGAGGGGCCTCTGGCTGAGCCCAGGGAGCAAGGACCCTGACTGTGCCACCGCCACACTCTGAGCTCCAAAATTTAATTACAAGCTGTCTTGGAACAAAATCCTCAGCACCAGTCCGGGACAGCCGCCCCCTGCCTGGCCAGAGTAGGCAGTGGCACGGGGCACTCAGCTGACCCGCTGCTTCACCCCTGCCTGGCTCCTGCACCCGGGCTGGTGCTTGCCTTCCCAAAGGATCTTTATTCTCATTTATAGAATGAAAATAATAAACTCCTTCCTCCTCCTGTCTCCCGCAGCTTTGTGGCCATAAAGTGAGGCCGCACCAAGGAATGCATTTGACACGCAAGGCAAATTACTGTGGGACCTCAGCCAAGTCGTTGTCCTTCTCTGTGCCCCAGGAAGATGATGCAGCAAAAGGGCGGGTGGTAATATAGCACCCTTCCCCCCACCCCCTGGCCTGTTCCCAGCTGAGCAGCACCCCAGCAGGAGCTTCTTGGGACAGCACCAAGATTCCTGTTTCCCCTTAGAGAATGATCCCCACCACTGATTCTTTCCCTCACCACCATCCATCATCAGGGGTGTCCAAGGAGATGCCCAGGTCCGTAGTAATTGCAGAGGGCTCCCATGCTGCAAGGAAGCCTCCAGCCAGATGCCGTCTCAGTCCCCGGCAGCCAGGCTGGGCTGGCCCCAGCCTCCCTCCACGCTGCTTGCCACTGGCTCCAGCAGCTCAGCCCTCTGCACCTCTCGCAGAGGAGTCTCGTCTCTAATGGTTCCTTTGCTATTCTTCTACTCCTGTCCTCTTTTTGCCAGAAGAATTACCTCGAATAAGGAACACTGGAGAGGCTGCTAAGGTTCAAGGGCCCCAACCTTGCACCACAGGGCCTGATGGTCAGAACGGACCCAGCAATCCCTGGAGGTAGCACCCCGAGAGGTGCGTACTGTTAGGCCCACACCCACTCAATCAACCAGGCCAGGCGCTCCGACACGAGTAGAGGATTTATTGGGAGCATCAAGTAGGCTAGCTATCTAGCAGACCAAGACAGCAGTGGACAAAGCGGGGCAGGAGACTTTATAGGATCTTTCAGGGAGGGTGATCACAGGCTGGAGCAACCAGGTAATAGGTTTGGGGTGGGGGGTGGGGGTGCTGGAACAGCTGAGGGAGAGCTAATCTTGGCAGGGCTACCTGGTCTGTGGGGGACCTTCAATGTTAACAAAGGAGAGTTTCCATGGTTGCCTGTCCAGGTCAAAGTGGACCTGTTCTGTGGTTTTGGGTTTGGCTCTGCATGGGACCAAGAGGGAGAGAGTTTAGAGGCAGGGTGCCTGGGAAGCTTTGAATTCTGACCTATCACATACGAGTAGCTAACAGTGATCAAGCGCACCAGCTCTGCAGGCAGGGACTGGGGCCGGGGACAACTACCCGGCTCTTAGAACCACCATGGCACTGTGTGAGCTTGACACCACTGGTAAGATAAAAGCACGGAGTTAGGGACAGGGACATTGGCAATAGCATAGGTACTCTGATCCCAATCTTCCTTTACCTGCTACCTTATACCATGACCATCGCTGAGTGGTGGGGCCATCGGTGGGGCCTCAGAAGTCTGAGATACTAAAGACAGGTGACTTTGGGACACAGATGGGCTCCTGTAGATGGACAGGAGAGAAAGGTGTGCTAAGCCAGAGAATGGCACGTACAAAGGCAAAGGGTGTGCCGGAAGTGGACAGGTTCTGGGAACACTGAGCTCTTAAGCATGGGTGACACACCACTCATGAAGACTACGCGGATGCTCTGGACCTGAGATCACACTGCCCTTCTAGGGACAGGGCTGTGTGTATGAACGTCCACTGGGATATAGGTCCCCTGGATCTGCAAGACAGATGCCAAGCTCAGTGGGCTCTAACCATGCAGGCCAGTCAGCTGGCACTGGTCTCAGCCCCAGCCCCAGGATTCCAGCGCTGGAACTCGCTCTCTTCTTCCACACAACTCTCTCTCACTATCTCGCTTCCTGCCTTCTGTCTTCTTCTTGTGAATCTTAACCTCCCTTTGCCTTTGCTCACCTGACACTGGAGCTACCAGGCTCCCACATCTGCCTTCCATTCATGGCCTTCGCCTTGGGGGGGCACCGTGTCAGTCCACAGAGGACCCTTCTCCAGCCAGAGCTGCACAGAGGATCTGCACAGGGCTCTCCCGTGTGAAGAGCGTGAGCTCCCAACCACACACTGGCTGCTCGGCACCCCTGGCTCCAAGCTGGAGCTCAAGTGGGCAGTAAGCTCATAGCACAGGCAGTCACTGGGGATGGACAGGCCACCACTGGGCAGGAGGCCAGAAGTTCAAAGTCCCTCCTGCCCTTCCTTCCATTTCCTGGACCCTTGCTCTGTTGTTCTCTATTTCCCAGTGAATAATCATGCACAGAGCCTTGTCCCTAGAAATGCAGCAATGGCCAGTGTCTTGTGGCTACTGTCCAGATGGCCACCATGTACTTCAACCTTTTCCCCTGCTCATTTTGGGAAATCTTATTTGCCAGTACATGTGAGGTGCTTAGAATTATTTTTTGAACACGTTGTAACATCTCACGGGGATTCCTCACTAATTAATGAGTAAAATACAATCTTTGACACATGTTCATTTTATATCTGTATAAGAGACATGATTGTACTTCTTCAAATTAAATTATCCTTCAATATTCCCTAGATGCTGACAAGCTTTAATCTAGAAAGTAAGGTAGTGGGTCTAGGGGCAGGACACCCCAGTGGCAGGAGTTGTACCCCGGTATCTGACTGGCCCTGGCACAGCTGCCCATGGACAACTGTTTCCTTGCCATTATGCATGACTAAGGCAGTGGAGGACCCAAGTTGGCCCTCTTGCCATTTGTGTGATTTTTTTTTGTTATGATATGGAAAAAACATATGGGTTTTCGCTGGAAGGGACTCAGTTCACACATTCATTCAGAGCACAGAGAGAGAGAGAGAGAGAGAGAGAGAGAGAGAGAGAGAGAGAGAGAGAAGCTCAGAACCTTCCATAATTTCTTCAGTTGAGCAAGATTAACACAATACCTACTATGTGTCAGGTTCTGGGAGAATAGAGATTAACCAGGAAGGCTCCCCCACCTGGTGTCCCTCACTGTCCCTTGGCTTTCATTCTGCTGTCACTCACATCTTTGTTGAATCTGGTTTTGAGTAGAGCCCTAAGAATCCAGAGAGGTCCTGTGTTCCAATCCCCAATCTTTCAGCAAACCCTGGCCAAAAGTCCTATAGGAACAGGGCTCCCATAGGACTCCAGGCTAGAGGCCCATCTGGCACAGAGATTTCCACTGAAGCTCCTATCCCACGCCAAAGCTCCTGGGTCCTCAGGGCTCCCCACCACTGTGAGTCAGGGAAGGAGCACTGGGTAGGGAGTCAGAACAAAGCTGGAGTCCTGGCTCCTCCCCGAGGCATGCACTGAAGACCTCACAGCAGAGGCTTTGCCTCACTTGGAGGATGAGGGGCCATCATAGCACCTACCCATGAGGCTGTGCGCACCACCCAGGATCATGGACTCAGCCTTAGCCCAGTGCCCAGCACACCATAGGCTCTGAATAAGTGCTGAATGGTATTAATGTGGTTATTAATTAATCATCTGCGCCCTCACAAAGGCTGAGTGAGGTCAGAGTTGTTAATTTCATCCTATCAACTGGCAAATTGAGGTCTTGATGACAAGGGGATTCTAAATGTCTGCAAATGTAAGGTCAAGCACAAAGCCAGAAGACAAGAACCAAGGGATCCCCACCACCCCCACTGATTTGAATTCTCCTCATTGGTTTCTAGGGAGCATGAAAGGACCAAGTAACAAGCACATGGGGCAGAAGGATAAGGCTGGCTTCAAAGACCTCTGCTCACCAAGTCCCAGGAGTCCTGGGACAGTGTGTTGGGTCTGCCTTAGAGTGGCGAAGGGGATACAGAGGCAGCCCAGTGCTCCTGGAACTGTGGCTGAGATCCAGGCCCCAGGGCCAGAACAGGTGTGAGAGACCCCTGCATCCAAGGCCCTCCTCCCAGGACGCTCTACCCTAGCCCTACCCCGCCATCTCTGGGCTGCCACCTGCCAGCAGGGAACAGTGAGCAGATCCCATGGAAGCCAGTGCTCTAGAAAGCTCTGTGGAAGCTCATGAAGTAGCACCTGAGGCTCCCTGAGGACACAACCTGAGGACGGCCTGAGGAGCCCATGAGCTGAGAGCTCACCTCCATGCTGGGGCCCCCGCTGTCCCTTCACCTTTCCCCAGAAAGTTCTGGAAAAGAGAAAGAGCCAGAAGGCTTCTCTGGTCACAGCCAAGACATAGCTTGTGGCATGGTGCACACAGCACAGATGGAGGTAAAAGACACAGAGGAAGGGAAAAGAGTTCCAAAACTTGGGGAGGGCCTTAGTGAGGGCCAGGCACTGCGCCAATCATAATACCTGCTGCTTCCTGTGCTGTTTACTTTGTATGTGCACTGGACCATGTGCTTTCTGTGTGCTGTTTGTCATCCCCACAGCCACCACTGCAGGGAAACACTGCTGTATGCTCTACTTTACAGACAAGGAAACTGAAGGGCAGAGAGGTTACGACTTGTCCACGCTGACACCTCACCATAAATCTCTCTGAATTATTCTCCCTACAGCTCAGTGGTAAAAGACACTATTCTATCATCATTTTACAGAGAAGTTGAGGCTCAAAGAGATAAAAGAGGGCCAGCGAGATGGCTCAGCAGCCTAAAGCACCTGCTTAGGAAAGCATAGGCAGTTGCAGGGACTGCGGTTCGATCCCCGACACCACATGCTGCGCCAGACCCACCCCCAGGGCAGGCTGAGCCGGCCATTAAAAAATAATAATAATAAAATAAAGTGAAAATCACAATACATTTTTTTTTAAAAAAAAAAAAAAGGTAAAGGAGGGCCAGCGAGACAGTTCAGTGGTCTAAAGCGCCTGCTTAGGAGAGCCCAGGCAACTGCAGGGGCTGCAGTTCAATCCCTGGCACCACATGCTGTGCCAGCCCCACTACCAGGGCAGGCTAAGCCAGCCATAAGATAAACAAACAAACAAATAAATAAATAAATAAATAAATTTTTTTTTTAAAAAAAAAAAAAGGTAAAGGAGCTTGCGTGAGGCCATGTAGCTAGCTGGGAGGAGGGCAGCATCAATTAGAGCACAGGTGTACCCGGCTATCCTACCCCAGCCTGGGCTCCTGATCATCAACCCTGTAATGAAGGGGCATTAATTACCAATCCATTTCACAGAGGAAAAGCACCAAGGCTCCAAGAAGGTCAGAACTAGGCTAGCACCCGGGGCTCACAATCAGGGCCACCTCATCCAGGATGGAAATCCCACCTGTTGGTCTCACTCCCGCTCCGTGGAGGCTCCTCCTCCCCATCAGCACATCCTTAGCACTCCAAGATGCAGCTCTTCCTTCCAGGGCTTCAGTCCAGAGGCTCTGCTTGGGCCACAGGAGGTGCTTCCGGGGCACAGCTATCTCAGAACACACTCAGGCAGGAGTTTCCCAGCCCTAAAGGTCTCCATCAGAGACTACAAAGGCCTGGACTGGGAAGGAATGCACGACAGGTTGACTGCGGGAAGAGCCTATTTCTGAGGGCTCTTGGTGGACCTGCAGGCAGAGAAAGTTCCAGTTCTACCCAGCTCCTAAGAGTGTCTCTGCAGGTCCAGACTGTTGAGGCCCACACTCGCCCCTTGGGCTCTATCTCTGCCCGGGGTTCTCAGCCTGGGACATGGGAGCCTGAGGGACAGGGGCTTCTAGCCTCTTTCCTGGCTTCCCTGTTCCAACTCTGGTTGACCAAAGCAGCAGGCTCTTCCACCTGGCCTGGATTTTATGGAGAAGTGCAGGGTCTCTTCCTCAAGCCCTCAGCGCCCTCTCATCTACACACACGAGGAGTCAGGAGAGCAAGCGCTCATCCAGACATCTGGGAACCTACCTCTTGGCCATCCACATGGCTCTTTGCTTCAGTAGAGACAGGACGTAGCTCAGAAGAGGAACAGCCTCCATCCCCTCCCCCTTCCACCATAATGAACCATTGTGCCCATCTGGACACAGCAAATGGGACAGGCACAGAGGCAGCAGAAAGCAACAGAGCTGCAGAGACAGAGGGGAGATAAATGACAGAGACACAGAACAAGAGGGGCACAGCGAGATAACCACAGAGGGAAAGGCATGGAGACACGAAAGACACGGAGCCGTATCAAGGCCAAACTGGAGACACAGGTACAAAGACTGTATCAAGGGGTCACAGAGCTGGAGCCCAACACAGAGACAGACGAATCCGCAATCCTAACGCAGACCTGCTCGATGAATGCGGACAGAGGAAACAGACATAGGAAAAGGCAGGAAGAGTGGAAGAGGGTGGCAGGGAGACAGAAAGCCAAACTCTAGAATAAAGGCAGAGCCCAGGTGCAGAAGACAAAGGGCAGAGGCAGCAGAGGCAGGAGGAGCTGCGGGTCGCAGGAACAAGCAGAGGCAGCCCGGTCCCGCCCCCACTACCTCCGCCCGTCCCCACTCAGTGGCATATGGCTTCTGATTTCCTAAAGGCATGAGGATGATAACCATTAATCTCTATAAATAATTTTATCCGCTGAGCCTCCTAAATGGGTTCTCTGTGTCTATGAAAGCTTTTAAAACGCATTTGCTTGGTAAACACGCAGGCAGCAAACAAAAGCCCTTCCCTGCCCAGGGAGAGGGGCTAGAGGGCCAATTAGACAGAGGGGTAATTAAGAGGCGAGCGTGCCAGCGGCCCCAGTCCACACACCTGCCTCCTCCCCTCCTGGCAGAAGGGTCAGTGAGGCTGGCTGCAGGGGGGTGCTGGTCAGAGGGGCCGATCCCCCGGCTCTTCACCCACTCCTGCTTTATTCCTTTCTTCCTGCCAAGGTTGGCAGCCCTGGAAGGCACACCACAGTTTTCCCAGCCACTGGCCTACTCTGATCAGCTCAGCCACACGTGGAAGAGATCTTCTTAGCCCACACCTAAGAAAAGAGGCAACCCTGGCTGGTAAGCCAGGGGATTGGGGAACTTCTCTCCTGCTTTTCCGAGCCCTCCAGCCTTTAGACCTGACATTTCATGGGCCATACCTGTCTAAGGACAGAGAAGCCTTCCAAGTAAGGTTCTCCCAATCCCGAGCCTAGGCCCCAGTGTTCAGCATGGTAGGTTTCAGGGCCCCTCCAGGTTTCCCCAGATACATCAGTCAGTTTCCTCCTAAATCTTGCATTAGGCAAAAAGAAGCACCTGGCTTCTGCTTTGGGTGTCCGCCTTCCCAGAGCCCCAGATATTAGCTGTGTGTGGATCTATGCCCACCCCCAAAACAGAAACAATGCCCGGACTCATCTGTGTGACCATGTGCCAGAGCCCTCGGTACAAGTCCTTCCTGCGGGCCCCCATTCTTACTCCTCAGCACTCCCAAAGCATGGCTTGCCCTGCGTCTCTGCGCAACTGCATTGAGTCCTGCTGTGGGCTTGGAGCTGCCAGACTGATCGTCTTGGAGCCTGGTTGTGCCATCCAGGCGGTCTTGGTCCCCATGGGCTCCCTGCAGCCTCAGGGAGCTGGCCTTCAGGCCACACGTGGGAACACTTGGACATGGCTGGGGACAGGGGACTCTGGCGCACCCCCTTATGGGCTGCGCTGGCTTCTGAGCTGGGGCTACATCAAGCTTTCCCTGATGCCACACACAGCCACCTAGCTGTGCCAGAGGGTCCCCCGAGGCCCCAGCCTTGCTGACGTGACCCCATGTGGCCCCTGGTGATGCTAGGATGCTGGGGCCACCACCAGCCCTCCCTGGCCCTGAGACATCCCTTCACTCTGTGAACTTAAGTTAAATTCACTTGCTCAGGTGCCAGGTAGTGGAAAAGGAGCTTCGACCCTGGCCAGACTCCAGTTAAGTGGGAGCTGCCCCATATTCCAAGAAGCTAACGGAGAAAAGGGTGCCGTGGGTCCGTTTTTCAGCTCTCTGCACAAGGCCACAGTTGCCCAGGGATGAGCTGGCTGTGGCTTCCCAGACTCTACCTGCATTGTACCCCTGCACAGAAAGGAAGGGCTGGGACTGCAGCCAGCTTTTCCCCGGGTCCTGAGTCCAGCAGGGTAAAGAGCTGAGGTGGAATGAGAAGGGCACAGGTCACTGGGGAGAATTCATCGTGGATTGGCTCTGGAAAAGACAGAGCCTGACGGCAGATGTTGTAATTCAGTGGGCTGACAGTAACTAAGACTGACGTGGCTGGACGCGGCAATGCCATTTGGCTGCTGGGTGACACTGGGACACTGACTCAACCTTTCTGCGCCTCCACGTTTAGATGAATAGAATAAAAACACTACTGCTTCCTCCCAAGGTTTATTTGGACACTGAGCGAGCACCTGCCCTGTGCAGGGAACACAGAAGATCGCTTCACTCCAGCCCAGAAAGTAGGTGGTAGAGGCCTGATCCATTCTCAGAAGGCCTGGCATGTAGACCCTGGAAAGGTAAATGAGTGGATCGCCACTCAAGCTCACACGGCCGCTGGGGCCGCGCCCTGCCACTGACTGCACGAGTGCAGCTGCAGCGACCCACACAAGCAACCACTCAAGGCCAGACAGCTGAGCACCGCTGCAGCTGGCACCCTCGCGTCCGCTCACGGGAAGGCTGTCTTCTGTTGCCGAAAGAGTTTTGGAAAAGAGCTGTAACTTTAGGGATCATTGGTTTTCTGGATGGCAGGTGAGGGACACAGACCTGTGCTACAATTCCCGTATCATAGATGAGGTCGTAGAAGCCAAGAGAGTTTAGGCCCCCTGCCAAGTGCCCTCAGTGAGATCCAGCAGGCAAAGGCAGGGACCCAGGGGGGTCTGTCTGCGTTGCCTACCTGCCTGCCTTCCTGTCTGTGTGTCCATCTGTCTGCCTACCTATCTCCCTGCCTGCCTGCCTATCTGTCTCCCTGCCTGCCTGCCTGCCTGCCTGCCTGCCTG
>PVKN010035875.1:0-11548 GCA_004027915.1 Capromys pilorides | reverse complement strand
GTCACCTAGAGAGAAAACATTCTCTCGGGCTTTCATAGAGAGCAAACTGGTCAAGCAATGGCCGTGACTCATCCAGATGGCTGACACTGACAACAGTTCTACAAAGCACTGTACATGGTTCCAAAGTAAATCCTGAGGGAATTTGACTGACCTTGGGAGATACAAAACCTACATATTTTGATATACAGGTCTTGCTTTAACTTGCCCTTAACCACCCAGCAGAAAAGTTTAAACATGATGTATAAAACATAAAGGTAGTTTAGTATGCTGAGCTGTAAAAGGCTCAGATCAACAGCTTTCAACATTGCCAGTTTCACCAGTAACCCACTCCAATTATGGAGTGGAGTCTCTTAGATCAAAGAGGAGAAATCTATTGTACTAATAACCATTAGAAAATTTATCATGTCTACATCCTGTGCTCTGTATAACTACAATGAGGACAATAATATGCATTGTATCAATTATTCAGAATGTACTTCTAACATGTTTTAAAACCATCACTTTGTAGTTTCTTATTAAAAGTAATAAAAAATAAATTTAAAAAAAAAGAAGATTCTGTTCCTACCCACAGGTTCTGGTTGCACAGCATCTTCCCATGTGCCAACTGGTCATGTGCACCCCTCCATGTATTTACATCTGCTCCCCATTTTCTGTTGATTGTTCATCTTTTTTATTATTATTCAGCTATGATTTTATTTCCAGAACTGAGCAATCCCTTTTCATACACATGGTTGGAAAATGTTTCCCACCAGTTGGTAGAGCTTTCATTTTTGGTGTGGAATCCTTTACCCCATTCCCTGTACATATTTAGATTGTGATAAAGTCCAGTGTTCTGTGTCTGCATGTCATTTGTGTTGCTGGTGTCCTTTGCGTCCCCTCTGCCACCCTCCCCGTTCCATCTCTAGACCGCATTCCCCTTACTTCCTATAACCTGTCTCCTCATTGGCCTTTTGTTTACACTTTGGGTTTCCCACTTAAGAGAAACCATGCACTTGCCCAGGCTGTGTGGCTGACTTACTTTACTTCACGTCATGTTCTCAGGCCACCTCCACTTGCCTGCAGATGACTTGAGCTTTTCCTTCTTTACAGCAGAGTCATGTTCCAATGCAGACCCGTTTTCCTCATCCATGCCCCTGTCAGTGGACATGGAGGGCGCTTCAATAAGTTTCGGTTTCTACACATAGGTCTGAGAGGGCTTGCAAGTGACTGTCTGTTGGTGGTGTAGGAACAGGTGCACTTTCATTTTTTCTGCAAGTGGAGTTTGAGCTATTCCAGCGCCATTCTTCTGTAGACTTCTTTTTCCAGTTAACAGGCTGCTCAAAGCACCAGGGCTTATTTCCGGCCCCTGATTTCTCTCCTGTGTTTGGTATGTCTGTCCTTCTACTGTGTATTGCCCCTACTTTGGTTCCTAAAACTTGGCATCAACCTTTGAAGTTTTGACCTGTGCATCCTTCCATGTTGCTCCAGCTCATTCGAGCTTGTTTGCTTGGCTATGTGCCCTGTGTGTCCATGTGAATTTGAGGACCACCTGCTGGTTTTTGCTAGGTTGCATCAGCTGGGAAATTTGTCATGATTATAAAAGAACTCATTTTATAATCTCATTTTTTTAGATTGTTCACTGTCAGCGTATAGAAATCTACACTACTTTTATAAATTGATTGCTCATCTGTGAGATCTTGCTGTACTTGTTTATTAACTTTTTTCCCTCAGAATCTCAAAACACTTTCATAGAGGACATCATGACATCTTTTGCTTCCTATCAGTACTATTGATTGAACCCTGAACTTTGGCACTCAGCTAGATCTCCACTCCTTGTTTTTCTTTTACTTTGAAACAAGGGCTCATGAAGTCATGAGTTTTCCTGGTTGGGTTGAACTTGGAGTTCCCCCACCTCAGCCTCCAAGATTGCTGGATTACAGGTGTGTGCCACCTTGCATGGCCTAAAATCATGGCCTCTATTAGGATTAGGATTTCTGTTTTCCCAGTTGGGGTCCCTTTTGCTTTCTTTCCCAATTGCCATGGCTACAACCTGCAGTTCAACGTTAATTAGAAGCGGAAATAGCAAATGTCCTTGACTCCCTGTGGCATAGATCAGTCTCGGAATGCTGAGGCCTAAGAATTAGTCAGAATCCTTATTATTTTGCTGTGAATTGAAAAACTTAATGATGTAATGAAAAAGATACAAGACCTTTATAAGCTTATATCCCATATATTGGATAAATTAAAAGCAAAACTGCAAAGTTGTTCTATATTACAGTCTCAAGAATATGAAATGAGTCAGCAGTTTACTAAAATTTAAGAAATTATAAACTTACAACTTAACATCCTAAGATCAAAATTACTCTTATTTTTAAAACAAAATTAATTTTACTTTTTGTTCATGAATTTATTTGTACTGCCAAACATTCTTTAGCTATTCCAAATTTAGACTTCATGAAAATTATTAAACATTTCAAATAAGATGTGAATAGCATTTCTTTTTGGAGTTAGGTTTTATTGAATAAAGACAAAGCCCTGTGTCTCAAGGGAAATGCAGCTCTCAGAACTAAATTTCCTTTCAGAGATGTAGGGACTGAACTTGAGGCTCTCTGCAAAGGAAAACTGTGTTTCTCTAAGGTACACTCAATTTCTCAAAGTTACTTATTTTTGTGCCTAATTATGCCATTAACTTCTATTATTTTACGTAAATAAAAATAATTTTGGTCTGAATACATGTTAAGATCAAAGTTCTCTGCTTCAGTTGCAAGAGTTTCTGGGCCTCTGGGGATGCTTAACCTGATGTGTGTGAGGAGACAGTAATGATAATAATGTTTTCCTCGGAGGCTTAATTCCGGGATCGGAGGGCTTAAGGCATGAGAAGAACTTAGTTAGAACTGTGGTCACTTAGCACATTTAGGAGGAGGCAACATTAGTTGTTTATTATGATGAACAGAAGCAGGCGGTCCCTGGTATGGAAACTCAGAATCTGAAGCATCCCCAAATCCAGCTCTCTGTGGTTTCCACCCTGACCACATAGGCAGAAATCTCACACCTGACTGAGATTGTGCTCAATGGGTACACTCAAATCATTGCCTATGGTCACCCTTAGCCTATATGTGTTGGAAACAGAAGTAATCTTCATGTCTCATTTTGGGCCTCATCTCCAAGATTTCTCATTATGTCTATGCAGTTTCCAAATTCTGAAAGAAATGGAAACCCAAAAATATTTTTGGTTCTAGCCAGGAGGAGTAAGTGCTTCACATTGCTGTTATTTTAGGTGCTGGAGAGTAAACCTTGTACATTTCCTCTACCACTGAGCTCTATCCCCAGCCCAATCTTTATTATTATTTTTAGGTGCTATGCCTTGATAGACCCACTAGAAATACTAAGTACCTACACTGATTGATTTCTTAGATGGGAGAATTAAAGGGGTGTCCATGTTAAAATTTTAAAGATGCAGAGTCCTCTGTGTCCCAGTGCTAGAGTGGGTGGTGCTGGGCTCTCCTGTGCGCTGCAGTTGGTTTCTAGCCTGGGGTGACTTATGGATGTTCCAGAGATGGAGAGAAATGCTACCTGTTTATTCTTGGAGTTGGGCATGCTTCCAGTTCATTTCAGCCTGTGCTATTACATTAAAATGTAAATCAAAATAAAAAGGAGATAGGGCATACGCCTCTCTTAGCCCTTTGGTCTGTACTTTGATCTTACAAATTATCTTTTCTGAATTTGTCTCTGGTATCTCCATGCAGGCTTTGAAGAATCAATAATAATAGAAGGATTCACAAAACAATTTGCATCTTGATCTATTATAATTCTTGGCTTTGGGATCAAAGGGTGATTTGAGATCAATTAATGACCCCAAACTTCTTTTGTTGTTAAAAACCACAGAACTTGGCTGAGATGAGAGAAAGGAAGCACTGTGCCAAAACCTGTTTGTTATTCGTGGAGGATATTTAGTGCAGAGAACTCCTGCAGTTTTGGAAGGAAGCTGGCGGAGCATTTGAAAGGGTATCCAGGAGACAAATGGACCTATAAATTTGGGCAGAGAAAGAACATTTCTTTGTGAAAATGAGATAGATTGGAATTTTTCATTCTATAGGTGCTCTACCTGGAGTTACAATTAAAGTCATTTGGCAAGGGTTGGAGCTTCTAACTCAGCATGGTATCTAAACTTTTCTGGCTGCCAAGCACTCTCTTGGGCTCTTTTCCAGTTTCCAGGGATAGGTCAGTTATTTTAAACAGGGAAGAATGCTTTCTGAGAGCAAAGTACCACGCACACAGAAAGCTTTGCCTGCCTCCTTTTGTTTACTCTTTATGCTACTCTTACTAAATAGGCACTTTTATAAAATCTATTACACAAATAAAAAAGTCCTGCTAAGGCTTAGGTGCATTTTCTGCATTGATTAGGAGGGAGTGGAAGCCTCAAGTCTGGATATCTGAGTTAAAATATGCTGCAACCCAAACCATCACATAGCACCATAGAGTGCTCAGCCACCGCTGCACTAATGTGACTCAGGTACTTACAGCCATTGGGTGTCAAGCAGAGTCCAGGCATCTTAAGGCTTGAGAAAATTATATAAGCCTTGACACTTGTTGAAAAAATGTCTGCACGCTATCAGCAGAAAGTTTAGCTTTCAAGTTCTTGGGAAAAGTACTGGTCAGGGAAATGAAAGTCCCAGGTCTCTTCGTCTTATTCCTTTTGGTTGATGAGTTAAAGTCTTCCATTAGGACCAGTTATCTTTCACTTGAAATGCTTAATTCATTTATGAAAGTATTTATTCATAGTGGTGTTGTCTGTGTTCACCTGGCCACCATCTGAGGTGCAACTTTGCTGTCCTGACCAGATTTCCTTTCCTGGCAGTCTCTTTCCCAGAGGAGCTGATTTTCTAGGCTAAAAGTAGTCATTACCGCCAAGGAAGAGCCCTCCCCAAATATGCAGAGCATAAATCCTTCAGATCTTTAAAGCCAGTGAACAAATGATAAGCACTAGCCAAATCTGAGAAAGCCACATCAGGCTCAGTCAATTCTAAAACAGAAATGATACCTGCTATTCAGTAAGACATCTTTATTCATGATGACAGTAAACAAAGAAAGCCTGGATGTTATCCAGTCATATCTTTGGCCCTCAAGGTAAAAACCATGCCCTAGTGACAGACAGCATTAGTAGACGATGGTGATAAGTGAGGTCCCCATCTTCTCTGGTCCGGTTACCCGGGGCTGGGAAACAGCCTTCTGCCGCACCTGGGCATGCCATGGATGAGATGACTATAGCCAACCAGTGAGAATCCTGGCATGCAAAGGTTTTACTCCTAATGATGGAGCCAGTGGTAGGGCAGGGTGTGAGTCTCACTAGTTGCTCAAGAGGGTCCAGGAATGAGTGCTTTGGCAAGAACAGACCCTGGGGGAGGCTTTGTGGAAAGCAACTATCTTGGAGGTGTTCTAAATGGTGTATTTTTGTGTTAGTGATCCCAGGTACGAAAATGTAGCCAGCACTGTTCTAATCAAAAGAGTCATCAGAAGATGGCCACTCTTCCTCGGTGTCTTCGTTCTCTTTTCATTACCTCTGGCCCTGCTGCTGGCTCTTACCTGGATAGTTTCATGATCTCAGTGGCTTTCCACCTAGAGCCTGGACATCCTCACTCGGCTTTGTGGTTGGAGGGCGAGACCCTCAGTGCCAGAGTACCTGGAAAAGCACCCTTCTCCTTGTAATATATATATATGTGTATATATATATATATATATATATATATATATATATATAGTACAGGGTCTCCCTATGTAGCTTGTACTCATTGTAATCCTCCTGTTCTCAGCATCCCCAGCACTGGGATTACAGGCATGTGCCACCATGGTTGGTCTTGGTGGGTAGTTCAGTGTACCCAGAGGTGGGGCCCGCATGGCATGCCATACAGGGATCAAAACCTGGTCCCTTCCCTGCCTAAGCAGGAATTTAGTCCACTGAGCTATCTCACCGGCTCAAAAATACAATTTTATTTTTATTTTTTATCATGTATATATGCATGCATGTATGTATGTATGTATGTATGTATGTATGTAGTTAGTTGGTACAGGGTCTCTCTATGCAGCTCAGACTCATAGCCTCAGCCTCCTGTCTAGCCTCCCTAGTGCTGGAATTACAGGCATGTACCACCAAGCTGGGTTTCCAGGTAGGTCCTTGCATTTGCCAGGCAAGCGCTTAGACCGCTTACCTATCTCCCAGGCTCTCCCCTTTTTGAAGATGAAGATCTCGGACTTGGAACCAGTTGCAAGAGCTTTAAGGACCACACACTTGTAAGAATAAATCTGGCAGTGATGAAGACTTGAAATGCCCCTAAGGCTGCGTGGGAAGTTGGTTATCGAAATAATACAGCACAACAAAGAAATTTGTTTCCTTGATGTACATTTTCAGTACTAACTGGGATTAAGATAATGTGACACAGTTGTTTACAGCAGCCAGAGCAACCTGAGGACTTATAGGACTGCAAGGGTATCGGGAAATTTCTAGAAATTTTATGAAATTCTTGAAGTATTTCCATTAATAACATTAACCCACTCTAGTATAAGAGACAGGTGGTTAAAATTCTAACTTGATAATGCTTTTTGTGCATAGCAAATACTGTATATACCTAATTATTATTTTTAGCTGGCCTCTTAAAAAGTAAAAACCTTTTGAGATTTATTCCATGGACCCATTGAGAGATCTCAAGATCAATATTCATTTAAGACTTGATTTTAGGAAGACAGAATTTCAGAAGTGTCAAAAATTTAGAGCATTTGATTCGATAAGATTACAGGTTATTGTGGAACAGTAGTTATCTGTTTAATACAAGTGAAAATCAGTGTGAGAGTCTTCAGAACACTAGGATTAAGGTCCCATTCAGCCCAGCCCTTGTGCTCCTGACTGTTTTGCACTGAACACGTCACACCACAGTGATATATGCACATCCAGGATTATAGCAGTACAGTTTGTCATAGCTCAATCTTAGAACACAGACACCCGTCAGCTGAGAAATGCATAAAGGTGTGGTATGCTTACACTATGATGGAGTGTTACTTAGCTAAAAAAGATAAGCTTGGGGCTTTTATAGGCAAATGGCTGCAACTGGAGACCATACTCTTAAGTGAGATGAGTCAGACCTGCGTATGTAAACATCCTAGAGTCTTGCTAGTGTAAGAACCTGTAAGAGTACGTAAAATCTGAAAGTTACGATAGATGCTGTGAGAGAGAAAGGATCTGTTCAATGGTAAGAAACAACTGGGATGAGAGAAAGGACAGAAAGAAAAGGAAAGGAAACGGATACACTTATGCATGTGCGCAGGACAGCTTGGATAACAGCGCTGCTGAGTTCTGCCGCTATGCTGAAAGGAGCAGTTAGTGCTCAAACTTCTCTCGCCCCTTTTCAAGTTCTTATAACTTTTCTGACTGATTTTGCTTCCTTATATCTGAACAGCTAATCTAAAGACAACAGTATACAATGTAACAACCGTTGTTGAATGCTTATTATTTTGTTTAGTGAAATTCTGTATTCTTTCTTTCTTTCTTTTTTTTTTTTTTTTTTTTTTTTTTTTTTTTTTTTTTTTTTTTTTTTTTTTTTTTTTTACTATTTTTTGTTCTCTTTCAAAAAGAAAACAGGCATGATCATACAACAAAATAAAAGTGCTAATAATAAAGTACCTATCGTAAGTGTCATAAGTGAGAGAAAAATAGAAAATAAAAACCTCTCAACTTTTCAAAGTGAGCAGAACTTGATCTGGTAAGACCTAGAATCCCTGTCTTCTATAGGTGACAAGTTAACAGGGGCAGAAAGCCTGTTTTAAATGTTTGTTAACAGCACACTTAATAAGCCAAATAACACCTTTATTGTTTTCACAGAATATAGGAAGTCAGTGAGGAAATCCCACTCAGTTTGCACCTGTTGACTGTTGGGGGCCGCAGCTTTTGCTAAGAGCTTTGGTAGCGACGCCCCAGGACCCTGACTGCCAGGTTATGCAGGAGGAGAGCGCACTCCTGAGGAACTCTGGGTCCGCGCCTGCGCAGTGCTCTCTGCTTGCTGGCTTCTCGCCTTCCTTTCTTAGCAGCCAGCCATGCTGTGGAAGGTGATGATCGGGTGGTGGGCGGTGGGGAGGCAGAGGCCCAACCAAGAGCCAGTGCGCATGTGTGCGTGTGCGTGCGCGTACTTGCATGTGTGGGTGCATGCATGTGTGTGCTATCCTGGTGCACCATGCACAGAGCACTTTCTGCCATCTCTTTCCTGTTTTCTAATTTTTTTAATGGTGAGTCCTTGAGCGCTGATGGCCCTGTGACTGAAGACAATGTGCCTCGAACTATGTCACAGAGGAAATGAAAATTTGGGAACATTAAGGTGCCACTGTAATTGTTAGAAAGTCCTTCCTTCCTTCCTTCCTTCCTTCCTTCCTTCCTTCCTTCCTTCCGGTACTGGGGACCATCTACATGCTTGGCAAGTGTTCTCCCACTGAGCTACAGCCCCAGCCCTAGAAAGTTGTTCCTGTAGTAAAAGCATTTTGTGTCAGCTGTCAGGAACAAAGATGGAGGGGTAGAAGTCTGCTACAGAGGTTGGACTCTTGATGAACAGTTTCCAGGCATAGGTGCAGGGGGAGGGGGCCTTAATTTGAAATAACATGCACACCATGTAGCAGAGCTGTCCAGGGGCTGCAGCATGCAGTGTAAGCATCAGGTTCCTGGCACTGGGATGGAGGTGTGGGACCAGATGGGAGCATCCATGACCCACAGCTCTGTAGGTCGGGCAGATTAGATTAAAGTAGGGCTGCGGAAGAAGGCAGGGTTCCAGCAGGTGGGCAGAGGGGCTGGGGAGTGTGTGTGTGTGTGTGTGTGTGTGTGTGTGTGTGTGTGTGTGTGTGCATGCGTGCATGCAAAGACCATGGACAAGGCAGACGTGGTGTTAGTCTGCACCAGACCCTGCACCCGAGCGACCTGCACCTAGCTTTGGTCCAGAGCCGAGTTTTGACTTCTGCCTCCAGCTAGCCAGGCACCTATAAACTGCCCCATCCACAGCAGAGGGCAGACCCTGACCCTGCAGAACATCTGGGAGGACTCTGTGGCAAAGCCTCCAGCACACGAGTGCTCCGTGAGTGCTACTTACTTTTCTGTTCTGTGATGTGTTTCCCAGTTGCTCAGGACCAAAAAGTAGAAGGCAACTTTAACGTAGGGACCCTGGCAGGGGCATGAAAAGCCATAGAATTAGGCGATTCTTGAGCAAGGCATCTCGATTGAATCAGCAAAACTGAGTTCAGTGGGTTGTACATCAGTATGCTAGCACTGAGAAACACAGGGCCTTAATTATGCTACTTTGTAGGAGCCGTGTAGAACGTTTTTCATGGTAAAGATCATGAATATATGGAATGGTTAATGATTTGCATATTAGTAGTAGACTTTTCCTGGGTCATTCATATCAAAATATATTTTTCTTAGTTTTCAGCCGTAGCCCCCTTGCGTTCATACCTGTGCGCTGCTCAGGCTCAGGACTACTGGCTTGTGATCACTGGACGCCTGCTACCCGCGCTCCAGTCTTCCGCAGTGTCTGTGGACCTGGCCCGAGGACTCTTGGAGAATGGGGGAACGCTGCAGTGTGTAGCCCACTTATTCTAGCTAGTGCCAGTTGTCTCTGTCCTGCCCACAAAGTGCCATGCCACTTGGCACTCCTTCCACTCCCCTGTTCCCATTTGCTCCTCTTTCCCTCTTACCTGGAATGGCGATTTTCCTTAGGGAAAAAAAAAAGTTCCATGACATTTAAATCCCCACCCACCTCTTGAGTTCCCGGACGCCCATGATGCCGAAACCACTCTGTGCCTCTCGCATGGAGCGAAAGCGCCCCGTCTTCTTGCCGCTGTCCCTTGTGGATGGTAGGCATCAGGAAGCCATGCTGCTTAGCGTTTGGACTCATTGCACTTCTTGAAGTGGAAACAAGAGTCAGCAGACATTTGCAAGTCGCAGCAGCCTCGGCTTCATTGGCGGAGCATGTCTGCGGGGCTAGTATTTTTGTTAGCTGGAAAACATTACGCAAGGAATGTTGCATACCAATTAGTTGTATTAAAATATATATTATGCGCAGTTCTGTATTTGCATTTCAAAGTTTCCTTGACAACATCACTTAACTTCTTACTGTTCTTTTCATGTTGCTAGTATAAATATCTAATATGTTTTTGTTCAAAACATCAATTAGGCTTCAGTATAATCTTTATTAATACGGATCTGTTATTACAAGAAGACTGCTGAGTTGTGATAATTTGCACAGCAGGAACAATGCGATCTCTTCCTTTTTGATTCCATCCCAGGCTGCTTGGCTTTCTTCTCCTTACGCTCGGCGCACACCAGAACCCTTCCCCGCGATCTTCTACAACTGCAGTGAAATCTTGAAAGCTCTACAAAGTGTCGTTTTCTCCCGAAGGGGGCACAGACTGTGGGCAGATGGCTGTGAGCGTGTGTGCGTTACAGAGCCCCACTTAGAATGTCTTCACCTCTTTGTCTCCCCGTAGCCCGGACGCCCCACTTCCTGCGCATCCAGAACGTGGAGGTGAATGCCGGCCAGTCCGCCACCTTCCAGTGCAGCGCGATCGGCAGGACGTCGTCCAAGGAGGACAGACTGTGGCTGCAGGTACGGTGCGGCCGGCCGCCAGGTGTCAGGCGGAGCGGAGCCTGGAGTCTGGGTCGGGTCACCACAGTGGGGGCTTCCCCGGTGGCCACCGCACGCCCCTTCCTAGGTGTTCTGCGTAGACTGTGTTTCTTCATTTTGAGTTTTGAATTTTTTCCCTCTGCTTTTTGCTCTGTAATCTCATTTGGCAGATCTCATTATGAAGGTATCTTTAGAGCAGTATATTAATGTATAAAATGTACTACTTTCTTCCTCTTTACTGTACTCTTCCTCCTGAGAGAAATTGCGTGGTTCTCTCTCTGTCTCTCTGTCTCTCTCTTTCTATGTCTCTCTCTCTCGTTCTCTGTCTCTCTCTGTGTCTCTCTTTCTCTTTCTCTGTCTGTCTCTCTCTCTCATACACACACACATGCACACACACTCACACCAACCCTAGATCTTCCTGTGATTTGAATTTCCAAGCGACCGACCTGATTGTGGAAAGTAATCACACATCTCCTAACACTTATGACTCGAAGCTTGTGACCTTTGAGCAGTCTTCCAAATCCTACCTCCATATCTTGCATGACCAATGCGTGGCCTCCTGGGTCTAAGGCAGTGCAGGGATCCTGACAGAAGGAGCATTGAAAGGAACCCCCAGCCCTAGGCCAGCCCCTGCGAATCTCCAGGCCTCGCAGGCATCCTGTGAGCCTTCCAATGTCTTTCCTGCTTCATTCTAAATGTTAATCTGCAGGCTGCTCAATTGTCATCTTGACTGAAGTTGATTTGTTTCCATTTCTTTCCTTGAGTTGTGTGGGGTTTTTTTATTTTTATTTTTATTTTATTTTTTTGTGGTGTTGGGACTTGAGCTTGGGCCTTGAGTATAGTAGACACATTCTAACACCGTGCTAAACCCTGGTCTGTCTCCCTCCCCCACCCTCCCTCCCCTCCCTCCTTTCCCCCTC
>PVKN010035874.1:0-11546 GCA_004027915.1 Capromys pilorides | reverse complement strand
GGGATGCAGAAAATGCAAGGTCCAGAGAGTGATTCCTGGTACCACCCAAAATTTATTCATTTATTTATTTTCTTCTTTTGAGTCCTTATATTAGGGAGACTATACGATAATGGCATATGTTGGTCTGGTTTATTTCACTAATGAGTGTATGTTCAAGATACATCCATTTATACATGAAGTCTTCTAGTCTATCATTCCGTATAGCTGAGTAATATTCCATTTTGTGAAAATACCACATCTTTTTCAGCCATTCTTCAGATAATGGGCATTTTGGTTGTTTCCAAGGTTTGACTATCACAAATTGTGCTGCTATGAACATAGGTGCACAAATATCACTATGGTGTGATGTTTTCAGTTCTTCTGGAAAAATTCCCAGTAGGGGAATAGCTGGATTGAATGGGATTTCTAGTTCTAGGTTTTTAAGGAGTCTCCACACTGCTTTCCATAAGGGTTGCACCAGTCTGCATTCCCACCAGCAGTGGAGAAGGGTTCCTATTTCCCCACAGCCTCTCCAACACTTCTTGTTGGTTGATTTCTCTATAGTAGCCATTCTTTCTGGGGTGAGATGGTGTCTAAACGTTGTTTTGATTTGCATTTCACGAATGGCTAGCGATGTGGAGCATTTCTTCATGTATTTATAGGTTTGTTGAATTTCTTTCTCTGAGAAGTGTGTGTTCATCTCAGATGCCCATTTCTGGATGGAATCTTTTAATTTTGGGACCCTAATGTTTTTTAGTTCTTTATAAATTCTAGAAAAAAGACCTCTGTCTGAAAACTTATTAGTTAAAATCTTTTCAAGATTTGTGGGCTGTCTTTTCACTCTGTTGGTAATTTCTTTTGACGTGAAAAAACTTCTCAGCTGGAGGAGGTCCCATTTGTTGATCCTTTCAGGTGTTAAATGTGCATTTTGATTTTTGTCCATGAACTTTTTGCCTACCCCGATGTCTTCAAGGTTTCCTCAACTTTCTTTTCCAGGAGACTTAATGTTTCTCTTTGGATATTTAGATCTTTAATCCTTTTAGACTTTAGTTTAGTGCATGGTGATAGACTTGGGCCAAGTTTTAGTGTTCAACATGTAGAGAGTGAGTTTTTCCAGCACTATTTGTTAAAGATGCTATCTTTCTTCCAGTTAGTGTGTTTGGCCCCTTTGTTGAAGATTAGTTGGCTGACTGTGTTTGTATTTGCTTCTGCATCTTCTAATCTATTCCACTGATCCTCAGGTCTATTTTTTTGCCAATACCATGCTGATTTACCATAGTAGCTCTGTAGTATAACTTTAGGTCAGGCGTTATAATACCTCCTGCCTTATCTTTGTTGCCCAAGATTGTCTTTGCAATTCTAGGTCTTTTCTGGCTCCATATAAATTTTAGGATTGATTTCTCTAGGTCTGTGAGGTATGTTGATGGTATTTTGATAGGAATTGCATTAAATCTGTACAACCATTTAGGAAGTATAGCCATCTTGACAATGTTGGTTCTTCCTATCCAAGCGCAGGGAATATCTTTCCATTTTCTGAAATCCTCTAGGATCTGTTTTTTCAGAGTACTATAGTTTTCATTGAAGAGATCTTTTACGTCTTTAGTTAGGTTAATTCCTAAGTATTTCATTTTTTTTTTGATGCTGTTGTAAAAGGCATTGTTTCTCTAATTTCTTTCTCAGTGTGTGTGTTATCTGTGTAGAAGAATGCTACTGACTTTTGTGTGCTGACTTTGTACCCTGCTATGCCACTGAATTTGTGTATTAATTCTACTAGCTTCTTGGTGGAATTCTTTGGGTCTTCCAAGTAGATTATCATGTCATCTGCAAATAATGATAGTTTAATTTCTTCTTTACCTATTCTTATTCCTTTTATTTCTCTCTGTTGTCTAATAGCTGTAGCTTATGATTCCAGAACTATATTGAATCGGAGTGGTGATAGGAGGCATCCTTGTCTTGTACCAGATTTGAGAGTAAAAGACTTTAGCTTTTCCCCATTAAGAATTATGTTGGCCATTGGTTTGTCATAGATGGCTTTTATCAGATTGAGATAGAGGCCCTCTATATCTATTTTCTGTAGTACTTTGAACATGAATGAGTGTTGGACTTTGTCAAAAGCCTTTTCTGCATCAATTGAGATGATCATGTGGTTTTTGGCTTTGGCTCTATTAATATAGTGTAGTACATTTATAGATTTGTGTATATCGAACCATCCTTGCATCACTGGGATGAATCCTACCTGGTCATGCTGTATAATCTTCTTGATGATTTGCTGTATTCTATTGGTGAGAATTTTATTGAATATTTTTGCATCTATGTTCATGAGAGAGACTGGCTGATAGCTCTCTTTTTTAGTTGCATCTCTCTCTGGTTTTGGTATCAGTGTAATACTTACCTCTAAGAATGATGTTGAAGGGACTATTTCCTTTTCAGTTTCATTGAAGAGTTTGAGGAGTATTGGGATTATATCTTCTGTAAATTTCTTGTAGAATTCAGTAGTGAATCCATCGGTGCCTGGACTTTTCTTTGTCGGTAGACTTATTACATTTTGTATTTCATTGACTGTTATTGGGTTTTTGAGTGTTCTTATATCTTCTTGATTCAGTTTTGGTAGTTTGTATAGTTCTAGAAATCTGTCCATTTCATCTGTGTCTTCAATTCTGTGAGAATAAAGATTCTCAAAGTAGCTATTAATAATCCTCTGAGTCTCTGCTGGGTCTGTAGTAATTTCATAGTTTTTATTCCTTATTGCTTGAATTTGAGTCCTTTCTTTCCTCTTTTTGATGAGGTTAGCTAGGGGCTTTTCAGATTCATTTAACCTTTCAAAGAACCAGCTTTTTTATTCATTAATTCTTTGTATTGTTTTCTTTGTCTCAATCGAGTAAATTTTGGCTCTAATCTTTATAATTTCCTCCCATCTTTGGACTTTGAGTTTTGTTTGCTCTTCCTTTTCTAGTTGGTTTAGGTGCTGCATAAGAGTATTATTTGTTCCAATTCTGTTTTCTTAAAGTGTAAGTTCAAAGCTATAAGAAGGAAGAGGGAGAACAGTAAAGGGAGTAGCCACTATTCTTATCTAGGTGAGGTTTATTTATTTATTGCACAAGAGTCCTTTCTTAGCATATACAGGAAGAAGAAACTAACATCAGTCTCCTGTTAGCATGAGGAATGACCAGAGGTGCTCACTAGTTGTGTGTTTGCTCTTGGAAGCCCTCACAGAACATACAGCTCTGTGTATTTGCAGGCCCATAGCTTAGGGCCCAGGGTAACAGCTGGGAGTGTTGTGCATGAGCAGTCACATGACTTCTCTAAACTTGCACTCCAACCTGAAAAGTTTAAACCCTGAAAATGTGGCTAGTGAGGTTTGCTTTTTAAAACTGACCTGTCTTTTTCGAGCCTCAAATAAGCCAACACTGTGGGAAATGAAACATCTGGAGCCACGGAGAAACTTGGCTTAAGAATTCAGCAAAGTCCTTACACATCTTGGGATTTGGCTTGTATTTGGGACTCTTTTTCAACAAATATCTTCTGAAAAATAGTTACATGAGATCTAGTTTGTGAATTTCGCTTTCTTTCCGTTTTTTGTCTTTTAGAGATGGGATCTCATTATTCAGTTTAGGCTGGCCTTGAGCTCACTTTTGTACCCCAACTTGCACCGATCCTCCTGCCTCAGCCTCCCAAGTGATGTGATTGCAGGCATGCGCCACTGTGCCTGGCTTAGTTTGTGAATTTGAAACATACAAATAGCAAAGTTTCCCATACTTTTGTGTTTGATTTTCATTCTGCCCTGAAACAGCTTATGTAACCATAGAATTATCTCCAATTTAAAAGGACAATGAGAGTCCACACAGCATCCAGGCCTGGTATGTGAGTGAGACTGCTCAGGGCCTGCTGGAAACTCATTTGAACCAGAGCCCAGGCCAGGAGTGTGAGTGGGACCACCCTGGGCCCATTGGACATCTATTCGACCCAAAGCCCAGTACTGGTCTGTGAGTGACACAGTTCGCAGTGTACCAGAATCTCATTCAACCCTCAACCAGGCTCTACATGAGAGTGAGACTGCCCAGGGCTCACCAGAAACTCATTCGACTCAGGACCCAGGCCAAGTATGTCAGTAGAACTTCATCCATCAGACGCACTCAGTGTGGAACTCCACACTCTAGGTGATTGTCCTCAGGCACACTATACCTCGTCGATCACTTTCCTGTGTGGCTCCATAATCTCCTTGTATAGAAAATTTCACATACCACTGAGTTATAGGATGCTACAGTACAGGTTCTCTTATTTCCTGAGTCCTCACTGAACTTTAAGGGCTAAGGCCAAAATATTGGTTATTCTTGTAGCCCTTCTCTTTCTCTAATTTTTTGGTCTGCCTTAAAGATAGGGTTTTGTTTTGTTTTGTTTTTGTGGTACCGAGGATTGAACTCAGGACTCTGTATTCCAGGCATGCACTTATTCTACTGAGCTATCACCCCAGTCCCTATTCTTAGTAATTCTTTACTATCATGAAAACTTTCTCTTAGTTGATATTTTTGTATATATTAACCTATTCAACTACTATGTCAGTACTCTGAATTGATCACAGATTATTACATATAGTATACAACATTCTGACCTCTTAGTTGGACTCATGATTTAATTTTAATTATGGAATATTGTACTGAAATATTTAATTTTTAATTAATTAATATTTAATTAACTTCTGAATATTGTTTAATTTTAATTTTTGTTTTATGATTTATACTGTATCTTTGATTTATAATCTACTGATAAGACATTGTAAAAAATTTTTAAAAAGGACAATGAGTAGATATATAATTGCTCCTTAACCTTAATGACACTTCCAGAAAGCCATCCAGACTCTCCTGGACCAAACGTGCCTCTATCCATAGCATTTTAAACAATTTCTTTATCTCATTATCCATTTTTTCCTGCTAGACAAAAACTTAAAGAGGGCACAAAGTATATCTGCCTCATTGGTCACCTCACTGCCTACTTAGTAGGCACTCCATAAATATTTTTTGAAAGGCTGCTCTGGTTGAAGAAAATGAATGAATAGCATTTGAAAGTACGGTTATATTTTCAAACAATACTTTTAAGCATGTAGCATGTGCCATGCCCTTTGCTACGCAATGTGACGGCTGAGGTGGGCCCAGAAATTCTAATTTTTCCCAAACTTCCAGCTCCAAGCTGCGTCATTTTCTCCTTGAGATCCTGGGACATGTCTACAGAGTCACCCTGCCACCTTTTGGCTAGACCTAAGAACTACAACTGCTCTATCCCTTGCCTGACAGAGAGCAAGCCCAAGTTAACTTGATTCAGAGCCACAGGGGCAACCCGGTGAATGTGGAGATGAGAAATACGTAACTACACAAATTATTAACTACAGGAGTGTGGAGTAACGTGGAGGAGAATAGACACATGGGCAACCGAGGCTCCCTTTTTCCTTCTATTTGATTTTCCTTGGAGCGAAACATGTCATAGCTGTCCTCTGATAGCTCAGTCCAGCTGAGGGAATAGTAATAAAGTATGCACTGCCGTCCTAGCCCAAATAGCAGGAGACTGTGTGTTCTGGCTTAGGTGGGAGTGCGCGAAAAGATAAGAATAGTAGGGTGATTTGTGTGGCTTCAATTTTTCACAACACTCAGGCTTGCTTTTTGTCTAAACCCAGACTGCTGTGCAAACTAATCCATTCAAAGTGACTTATTTCCTCCAAATTAAACATTTTAGTTTCCTTTTATGTTAATATTTGCTGGCATCGACTGAGAGCTTACATTGTGCCAGGCATTTTAAATGTAGCAATGAGCTTGGCCTTTATTACAATCCTGTGATGCAGGCGCTATCAGCCCTTCTGTAAGGGCTGTAATGGAGAGAAGCACAACGTCAGGAACAAGAGACTGCTCACCTCTGAATGTGATGTCGTCTATCAGTGGTACAGCACTAAGCACTTTATCTAAGTTTTCTGTACCTCTGTTTTGTCATCTAGAAAATGGGGATTCTGAAACAATCTTCTCTGTAAGATTAATATGAATAATTAATGGGTTAATGGAAATATTGAGAAAAGTGCTTACTGCACACTAGGGAATGAGTAGGTGTTAGATATTTCATATAGAAGATTATATTTGGGCTCCAGCAATTTACTAATTCCTCCATACGTACTGGGGGGGTGTAGATGATGTGAAACTGCCTTACTTCTGACCCTGGCATACAAGTGTATCTGCTGTGATCCTGTGTTCCTTCTGCTTCCTTTGCAGCAGAAGTCTCAATTGACTCTGCACAGCAATATTCTAAAATCATTTTGCTAGCTTTGGTCTTAGCTGAACTCTGGCAAGAGTAGCTTTTCAATAGACACTTGCTATTTCATCCCCCATGAGGAAATTACACAGGTACACTGTGGAAATAAACTTTCCTTTTGAAACTGATGAAAGTGCTGGCACAAAGAAGCTTTTAACAACATGGTTGTTTGCATGCAGTATCTTTGGGAACATGATGTAGTGCTGCACTAGAACAAGAGTTTTAAGGCTACCAGATGTGGATCCAAACCCCAGCTCTACCATTTGATGCCAGACCAGTCTTTTCTTTTGTCTGACCCCCAGTTTCCTCATGTTGGAAATAAATATTACAACAACTACTTCACAGAGTTTGTGAGAGAAAAGAGACTGTATCTATAGATATATATCATATATATGTGCACGTATATACTATGCAGATATTAATATAATATATGTATCAAAGGACTTGGAAAATTACCTGAGTTGAGACTAAGATGTAAGTCTCCCATCATGAGTTTAGTTGGTTTACAAGAAGGTGAAATTTCCAGGGAAAATCCAAGCAGAAAGCCAACATACAGGAGAATGAGAGGGGCAGATGAAGAGAGGCAGAAAGGAGATGCAAATAATGTCATTTGGGCTCAAGCCAAAATTTGATTGAGAGATGTCTTGTTCCTGAAGGGTCACCAAGGCCTTCACTCTGCCAGCACCATCTGGGAGAAATGCATCAATTGCAAGTTGCAGTTCCAGCAACGATGATCCCTTCATGGTAAGGTGAAAGGAAAAGGAAGGTGGAACATGTCTACCTAGCTTGCCCTAATAAATGCCAGTTCCAAATGCTCTCTGTTCTGGGAGCTGAGGATCATCTCCCTTAGCACAAAAACCAAAATAAATTAGTATCTTTTTAGATGCCTTCTTGAACTTCTCATTGTATGGAACACTGCCAGGGTGAGGCTGATTCTAGACCAAACTTGCTTTTCTCCCTGAACCATGCTTCTCGTGTTTAGTCTGATTAGACCTCAGAGTGTATTTGAAAGAGATTCTGCTCTGAACAGAGCAGGAGAAATCCTTACAATGTAGCCTAAAGGTTCGGGACTCAAGTTGCCCAAATTGGATTGACACAAATAGAGTTCAAGCAAGACAGCAGCTATGGAGAGCTGGTGCTGTATCAAATGCAGAGCTGGGAGCCAAGACAGCCAGATTTATGATGCCTCAGATGTGAGCTTCTGCAGTGTTTGGTTTCTCTGCCTTGTTGTAAAATGATTTGGAGGCTTTAGTTTTCAAGATAATGGCAAAGCTCCATTTTCAGCATCTAGGGAGCACTTCCCAAGTAAACACAAGCTACCTCTCCTGGAAGGATTAACACTATGATAGAAATGCTTGTTGTGACTGCTCTATGCAAATTGTAGTCACAGAAATCTGCCTTAAGGTTTTTTCATAACAGCATTGCACCTAAAACTAGAGCTGGTAGAAATTCTCTTGAGTGAGTGAGCTTGATGTTGGCACTGAAGCATTTGCTGAACAGCTCCCATGTCTCTGCTGAACGTTTGGTTAGGCACTGTGAGAGATCCAGGGGAAACAACCTCACTTCTCCACCTCAGCACTGAGACTGTAAAGCAAAGAAACAATTTATGAATGTGACAGGAAAAGCTGAAGAGCTTAATGGCATTCAGAAACCGTGGTGGATTGAAATGTGCACACTGAGAGATTGGGGGATTGGCTAAATGGCAAGGGAGGACAATAATCATGCCATCTGACTACTGCCTAATAATCACATTGGGGAGAGATTTGGGTGGCTTGAGTAGTGTGCAGAGGACAAGATAAACCTTGGCACTAAGAAGAGTAGGCAATAGAGAACAGGCTAGATGCGGACAAGTTTGGATGGAGAAATATCAACCAATCCTTCCCTCTAACCTCATCTTCTGCCAAGCTTCTGGTATCAAGGTAAATAATGGCAACACCTCACATAATCTCAAATCCCCAATGCTGTCTCCATTTCACACACTCAGGGATAAGATAGCTTTTTTCTTATTGCTCAGAAATCATCAAGGGCTACAGTGATTTTTTGATCACCTGATATTCATCAAGAAGGTGATGAAAGAGAAAGAATTGCATGTAGGAAGGTTTCATAGGCTATGAAAGAGGCATGTTTCATCCGCTCATGTTCTATTTGCCATAATGCATTCATACGGTGCCACGTCATGGTAAGGAAGTCTGAGGAATAGGCTTGGGCCATTTGTACAATAAGAGGAGGAGATGGCAGACAGTGATGAACACTGGGCCTCTGCCACAAGCTTCGGTGACCACTATGCTCCATCTCACTGACCACTGAAATTTTCTCTTAACATGGCACTGTGCCACCCCTCTCAAGGTCTTGGCAAGGGCTCTACTTCTTGTGCTGTGAAGAAGGCCACTGACTGGCTGGTAAGAAACACTTCCTCCAGAAAGGCAGTGCAGTGTTATTGCTTAGAGGGGAACACTCAGTCTACCACACTTTACTCTTGTGTCTTATTCAGAGTAGTGCAAAGGCAGCTGCAAGATTGCTTGCAATTGCTTTATTGTCATTTTTCTCTTTAATGGATGCTCAGGAAATCAAAGACCTTGGGTAGCTTGTTCATGCTCAAAATCTAGAATGATGCCTGTCTTTTGTTAGTGGATGTTAAACATTAGTTAAAGGAATAGGAATAAAACAATTTCCAGCAACAGAGTATGTAATAAGGCTGGTGGTACTTTGCAGTGGTAATAGTTAACATGTATGCAGCATTTACTATAAACCGGATTGTCTTCTAAGCACTGTGTGTTATATAAATTATCTAATCTAATTCAGACAATGATTCTATGGCACTGACACACTTATAATACCTATTATATTGGGAACCTAATGCACAAAGAAGCTAAACAACCTGTCCAAATGTCTACAACTAGGAAGTGCACAGATAAGATTTGGTGCCAAAAGAATTTGGCTCAAGATCAGTTATTGCTTCTATTTTGATGTCTTCCCAAGGCCTCATGTACTCACAGGTAGCGTTTTGGGGAGTGACTGGATCATGGGGATGATATTGGAAAAGGGCGCATGATGCTGGATTAATTTGTGAATTGGTTTAGCATGGTTCTGGGTGTGGGTGATGAAGTTTTTACTGATGATGGAAGATACACCCTAAGTGTGAGTGACACCAACCAAAATGTTTGTAACCTGAGTGAAATAAAAAGGAAAAGCAGAAGGGAGGTTCACTGTTTCCTGACTGCTGTGCCATGGACTGTTTCTCCTCTGCCTGTCCCTCTGCCATGCTGTCTTGCCTTGGAACCAGCTGACTTTGGGCTGAAACCTCTACAAACTGTAATGTAAAATGAGACTTTGTTCCTTTAACTGATGATGTTGAACATTTTGTCTCAGAAATGAGACAGTAACTGAGACAGAGTGCGTGCTCTTAACCCAGTACAGTGTGCTCCTTTTTACCTTGTAGGCGAATGGTAAAAGCCTGGAAGGGGGTACTGGTGGTGGAAATGCAGAGTAAACTAGAGACATAGACAATCTTTGGGGATTTGGAAAGTTTATCAGAGGTGGCTTACTCCTTTGGCTAGAAAAAGAAGAAGTGTCTATATATCTATATCTATATCTATATCTATATCTATATCTATATCTATATGGTCTATAAAGGCACCTTAAAGCTAATCCATAGCACTCACTCATTCCTTGTCCCCCAAATTAATCCAGTGCCCCCTATCTCTTTAGAAAGATGTTCTAGGACACAATGAGAGAAGATGATGGATGGAGTGGGAATGATTACTCAATAGATGTCTCCTGATAACAAAGCAGAGTGTTATATTCAGGAGAAGAGAAGGCTACATAATAAGCCAATACCCATTACTCTCTAAGAGTTGATTTAATAAAAGGTGAGTCATCTCTATCTGCCTCCTCATTGTAGCTACAAAACAAAAATTCATATTAAAATGGGAATTCTTGTGCTTGGTGTAGAAAAGCATGGGCAATAAGGAAATGTGTGGTGCATGCCTTGGATGAGAAACCACACAACGTAAACTCTAAGGGAGAAGTTGTGTAATCATTTCTGGCACCTCTTCTGCTTATTCTCTGATGGGCAAAGTGTCTCAGACCTGCTGCTGGTACTTTTATTCTCTGTCAGGACTCTCACCTTCTCCCTGTCACTGTCTCTATGCCCTGACTTCAGTTCCCATCGATATGCTGTTAACACCCAAATTTATGTAGCCACACTCCTAGGTATATCTTCCTATCTGACATTACATCTTTGAATACATAAAGAGAATATCAAATGTAATAAAAAGAAAAGCACAACTTTCATACTTTACTTGCAAATCTTGCTCCTCTCCTCGTCCTCCCCATCTCAGCAAATGGGATTATGATGCATTTCGTTTTTCAGATCTGAGGTTCGCAAGTCATCTTTGATCCTTTATATGTCTCTCATCCCTCTACCCCCACTCTATATCTAAACTATCATCAAATCCTGCCAGTTCTATCTACAAGATATGTCTCAAATCAGTTTACTTATGGAAACCATGATCTGTTATCTAGATGACAGCAATAAGTTTACCCTTGAGCAGCTAGTTACGTCTTTTTGTTTTATTCACAAGATATTTTGGGAGTGTTCTTTTTAAAACAGTGACTCAGTAAAGCCTCTGATAAGTATGAAAAATTCAAGATCAGCATGAAATCATGTTTTGTTTAATATAAATGATGATATATGTTAAGTACTTATAAATACATATGTGCATAAGTTATTACATGGCATATATTTCTGAGTTGTGTCACCTAAGAAAGCCTTCCAGCAATGATACTCTGTTAACCATTAGAATATCCAGTGCATAGATCTTGGGTTCTAATACCATGCTGCAATCCAAATACCCAAGATTCCTTGGAGGCATGGTTGACACTAGGGTTTGGGAAAGATAAATATAAGATGAGTATAGAACATCTTCTAGTACCAGAGAGTAAGGAAGTGAACAAAGGAAGAAAAATGATAGGGTCACATCAATGAAATAAAATGACCAACTGGAAAAGGCTTCCAACAGCAAACCAAAAATGGAACAAATGGAACAGTAAAATAAATATTACAGCGCTTAGATTATAACCAAAAGCATAGATGCAAATATATAAAGCAAAATATCTAGGGAAGAAGTAAATCTTTCTTGCAAAAAATTCTCTTTGAGGGTAGAGTAAGCTTAGTAGACACACTTCCTAGGTATAAACCATGGAAAAAGAAAAATAGTATTTCTATAGCAGGAAAACCCAGCAGTACTACCTTAATTAAGTGAAGTAGGTTACTGTTG
>PVKN010035873.1:0-11547 GCA_004027915.1 Capromys pilorides | reverse complement strand
GGCTGCATGATTCCCAATTTCTCGTATGGTAGTGACTCCTGTATTTGTTTCTGGTGGGCTTGGGACCTGAGATTGCATTTTGCTTCTTGTCTGTATCATTCTGAGTAGCTGTGATCTTTGGTGCAGGACTGTGTGCCCGCGGGTTGTTCCTTCAGACCAGGCTTGTGGAACTGCTGAGCTGCTTGTAGGCCAAGGAAGAGTGGTCTCACTCACCTGACGGGTCTGGCACTGGGTGATAGGCTGCACTGGTGGTGGACCAGAGGAGGTCTCACGTGGCGGGCCTGGCGCTGGCGGGCCTGACGCTGCCTGATGATGGTAGGCTGTGCTGGCGGTGGGCTGGAAGTCTCACCTGACGGGTCTGGTGCTGGCAGGCCTGGCGCTGTCTGGACAGGAATTTCTTAATCTAATGCTTATTTTATCTTATTATTTTTTTTTCTAAAGAGAAAAGAGGGGGCCGGTGAGATGATTCAGTGGTCTAAGGCGCCTGCTTAGGAGGGCTCAGGCAACTGCGGGGACTGCGGTTCGATCCCCGGCACCACATGCTGCACCAGCACCACCACCAGGGCAGGCTGAGCCAGCCACAAAATGAATAAATAAAGAAACAAATAAACACAACAAGCAAACAAATAAAATAAATAAAATTAAAAAAAAAAAAAGAGAAAAGAGGGAGGCTGGGGAGATGGCTCAGTAGAGTAAGCACTACACTGGCAAGTGCAAGGACATGAGTTCAATCCTTGATCCTGCAAAACATAAAATAAAAATTAAAAAAGAGAAAGAAGAAAGAGGGTAAAGAATGAAACCGAGTTCCAAAACAGGTTAGTGGGATGCTCACAATAGTTGACACATCATACATTGTTGTCTTCCTTGTTGCTAATTAGAGTGCATGGCACAGGGATAATACCTGGTCTACACAATAGTAGCCAAAACATCATTTTCAAAAAACCAAAAATATCTTGTCATCTGCAAATAATGACAGGTTAACTTCTTCTTTACTTATTCTTATTCCTTTTATTTCTCTCTCTTGTCTAATGATTCCAGAGCTATATTGAATAGGGGTGGTGATAGGGGACATCCTTGTCTTGTACGAGATCTGGCAGTAAAAGGCTTCCGTTTTTCCCCATTTAGAATTATGTTAGCTGTTGGATTGTCACAGATGGCTTTTATCAGCTTGAAGTAGAGGCCCTTTATTCCAATTTTCTGTAGGACTCTGAACATAAATGAGTGTTGAACTTTGTCAAAGGCCTTTTCTGCATCTATTAAGACAATCATGTGATTTTTGGTTTTGGCTCTATTGATATAGTGTATTGCATTTATAGATTTGCGTATATTGAACCATCCTTGCATCCCTGGGATGAATCCTACCTAGTCATGGTGTATAATCTTCTTGATGATTCGCTCTACTCTATTGGCGAGGATTTTATTGAGGATTTTTACATCTATGTTCATGAGGGATTTTTGCCTATAGTTCTCTTTTTTAGTCAAATGTGTAATACTAATGTCATACTTTATATACCTGCTATCTTAACCTCCTAAATGTGTACCATTTCTAATGTCATATCAATTACAACTATACTTTTTTGTGTGTGTCTTTTAGGGACAGGGTCTCACTGTACAGTTCAGGCTGGCCTTGAGCTCACCTTTGTAGCCCAGGCTGGTCTTGAACTCACATCAATACTCCTGCCTCAGCCTCCCAGGTACTGACTATGACACTTTTTAAAGTAAATTTTTTAAAAAGGTAATAAAACAAAATGAAAGTGAACAACAAAAATTTAAGATTCCTTGAAAGCATGTAGTAATATGCAATCATATGTCCCACCTTGCATAGCTACATCTGTTAATCTGAGCAGCAGACTTTGCAATAAAAATAGATGATAGATTAATCACTGTTAATCGGCTATTTTTGTTTTGAAAATCTGTAACATAGGTATTGTTAAATGTTGCCGTTTCTGTCTTTGCTTTTGTTTTCTTGCTCTTATTTTTACTCTTCAAAATAAAATTATAATTTTTAAAAACTACGAGAAGCTAGCTATACAACTATCTTAACCATCTTGTATATACCTATTTTTCCTTTCCTCTTTCCCACCTCTCAGATTGACTTTTCTTCTTGCCAGTTTTTTCCCAGTTCACAATATCTTATTATAGATTGTTCAGTTTCTCACTCTAGTGACGTGATACAATGTTCACACAGTGAAAGAAGTGACTTATTTCACTTAGGAGTATGGTCATGAGTTGTGTTCAGCTACTTTTAAAAGTCCCCAGTTTATCCTTCCATATGGCTGGGTAGGACTCCGTTGTATAAAAACACACATCTTTATCCATTTCTTCTATCTGTATCTACTGATTGATGAGTTGAGACTCATTTACGTTTACGACTATACCTGACATGTATTGGCTTTCTTTCCATCTTGTTTCCTTACTCGTACCTGTCTTTTTGCTGTGTTCAACTGCCTGTTCTGCCTAGCAGCGTCTTTCTGTTGGTATTCTTCTCTGTGCGGTCTTCACTATCTCTCCATAAGATGTCTTTCAGAGCATTCTGTAGAGATAGCTTGCCAGTTATAAATTTCTCCAGTTCTTTGTCATGGAAATCTTATTTCTCCATCAATTTGGAAGGATAGTTTCAATGTGTACATAAATCTTGGTTGAAGATGGTTTTCCTTCATGGCTTGAAATATTTCACTCCAAGTTCTTCATTTAGGGCAAGGTGGGTATCAAGAACTGAATGCAGGACTTTGCACTTGCCAAACAAGCACTGTGCCATGGAACTATGTCCCTGGCCCACTCCTTGATTTTAGGGTTTGTATTGAGAAGTCCACTGTAACTTTGATGGGCTTTTTCCTTTATAAGTGATATGATTCTTGTCTCTTGAATGCTTTTAATATTTTGTTCTTGGCCAGGCATGGTGGCACATGCCTGAAATCCCAGCACTTGGGAGACTGAGGCAGGAGGCTCAGTGTGAGTTTGAGACCAGCCTGGGGTACAAAAGCGAGCTCAAGGCCAGCCTGAGCTGCATAGCGAGACCCTGTCTCAAAAAGACAAAAAAAAATTGTTCTCATGCTGAACTTCTGTAATCTTCATTATTATATGCCTTGGTGTAGACTTATTCTGCTTGTGGTTTTTTTGGAGTTCTATATACTTCATTTATTTGTATGTCAAATTCTTAATTCATGTTTAGAAAGTTTTCTGCCATTATATCTCTGAAGAGGTGTTTAATGGCATTTGCCTATCACCAGCTTTGTCACTGACTCCAGTGAATCTTTTTTTTATTAATTTTAATGAAGGGACTGGGGAGGTAGCTCCACATGGCACAAGTGCCTGCCTGGCAAGTGCAAGGTTTCGAGTTCAAACCCTGGTCCCGCCCAAAAGAAAAAAATTTTGATGAGAAAGCAGTAACAATGAGACGGTTTCAAAACAGATTAGTAGGACAGTTAAATAATTAATACATTGCATATTGTTGTCTTCATAGTAGTTGTTCAGACTACAAGATGCAGACATGATAACTTTTCTAAATGCTATTAGTAAAAATCTTTCTTCTCACTGAACTAAGAAAAAGTACCTGTATATATAGCCCAATACTCCATAACAGTAGTGGGTTATCAGCAGAACTGGCAATGTTGGAAGCTGTTGACTTGAGCCTTTTACTGCCTAGCATATTAATATGGCTTTGCTTTTTATACCACATGGTTAGTCTTTTCTGCTGGATGGTTATGACCAAGATAAAGCAAGGCCTGTATAAAAAAAGAAATGTAACTTTTGTATCTGACAAGGTCAGTCAAATCCTGTACTGGTCAATACATTGTGTCAACTTGGCTAGAAGCCTGGTGGTCGATACACTGGATCAGTATGGCTGCATTGCCTGGCAGTTCCAAAATGTGAGCCAGAATAACTCAGCATGAAAAGGGGTTGAGGAAGAATTCAGCATTCCACTTCACTGGATGAACTTCAGTCTTCACAGTCAGTTTGGACTTTATCTCCTGGCTTCCAGCACAGACTCTTCAGTCTCCAGATTGGACCCTTCAGCTTTCCGTAACAGATTCTTCTGTCTTCCGTTTCAGACACAGCGGCTGACTGTTAGCGACCATTAGGAATGGAACACTGCAGTCAGCATGAAAGCCTTGGGACTGAATCCTTCAGTTGGCAGTATGTGCAGACGCTCTCAGCACACTTCCTCATCTGACTCTGGGACTGGAACACCTTGTGTTATATCTGTTCCTCTAGTAAAACCCTGACTAAAACAAATCCCCTCGGGATTAACTTTGGAACCATGTACAGTGCTTTGTAGAACTGTTGTCAGTGTCAGCCATCAGGACGAATCATGGCCATTGCTTGACCAGTTTGCTCTCTGTGGAAGCCTAAGAGAATGTTTTCTCTCTAGGTGACTCTCCTTAGGCACACTGTACACCTTTGATCCCTTTCCTTTGTAGCCCCACAATCTCCTTGAACAAAAAATTTGGGAAACCACTGAGTTATAGGATGTTACAGCACAGGTTCTCTTATGTCCTAAGTCCTCACTGACCCTAAAGGGCTAGGGTCAAAATATTGGCTATCCTTGTAGGCCTTTGTTCTAGTCTGGGTTTTACTAAAGGAACAGATATAATACAAGGACCAGATATAACACAAGATGTGCCAGTCCCAGAGTCAGATCGGGAAGTGTGCTGAGAGCGTCTGCACACTGCCCCCTGACGGATTCAGTCCCAAGGCTTTTATACTCACTGCAGTGTTCCATCGCTACTGATCTCTACTGGTCTTAACTGGTCTCTACCAGTTCCTAACAGTCATTAATGGTCAGCTATTGTGTCTGCAAAGGAAGGCAGAAGAATCTGCTACAGAAAGCTGAAGGGTCCAATCTGGAGGCTGACGAGTCTGTGCACAAAGCCAGGAGATAAAGTCCAAACTGAGTTATTCTGTGGGGAGATCCTCAGGGCTCACCGTGTGAAACAGCCAGGCAATGCAGCCAAATTGATAAAATGTATCCACCAGCAAAATTCCAGCCAAGCTGATACAATGTATTAACTACTACACCCTCTTTTTCTCTCATTTTTTGGTCTGCAGGTCCTGAGTCCAATAAACCTTGTGCTGTCTTCCTTTGCTTTATTATGTTGCTATTGAATTGATGTCCAATGGATTTTTGTGATGTTTAGAATGCCTTTCTTTCCTGCTTCCTAGTCATGTTTTTGTCTTCTATATCTGATATCCCACCCTTTTTGTTTGTTTCTTTGTTTGTTTTGTTCTGCTTTGCTTTGTTTTGTCTTTTTGAGACAGGGTCTCCCTAAGCAGCTCAGGCTGGCCTTGAGCTCACTTTTGTAGCCCAGGCTGGTCTCGAACTCACATTGATCCTGCTGCCTCAGCCTTCCGAGTGCTGGGATTACAGGCATGCGCCACCATGCCGGGCTGCAGCTTCTAGGCTCCTGCTTTTCTGTTTGGATCTGTTGCACCGATGCCCTTTCTCATCCGTGCCTGGCGGCCATGGTTTCTGGCTCCCTGCGCCGCCCTATGTGCCCATCTGTCTCCTCTCCCTGCTCCCCGCACCCCTCTCATGGGCACTAGCATTGCCAGCAGCAGCCCCCTTCCAGGGACGGTGGAGGAAGCGTGGACCACCGGCCTACAGTCCACTCACCAGCGCCACTGTTCTGGGGCAGCCAAGCAAACAGGGAGCACGGACCCGCAGCCCTCAGCTCCTCTTGCTGGCACAGCCATTCTAGGGCAGCGGAGTAGAGGAAGAACAGAGGTGCATCCTCCAGCCACGGGGAAGGGCAGGATGTGCTCGCCCTGTACCAGCCAGCGCCACTGTCCCAGGGACTTTTGTTAATATTTAAATTTTTGATCCATTTTGATTTTATTTTACTGAGTGGTAACAGCCATAGATCTAGTTTTAGCCCTCGGCATAAAGAAAGCTCGTTTGGGGGGAGGGGCTTCCAGGTAGCTCAGTTGGTGAAAGCACGTGATTCAGCAAAGTCTCTCAGGCTCCAGGGACAGCGGTTTGATCCCCACCCCCACATGGAGCAGGAGACCTGCCCTTAAGGCAGCCTCAGCCAGCCAAAAAGAAAAAAGAAAGAAAGCTAGTTTTTCCGGCACCATTTATTAAAGAAATTATTATACTTTCTAGTGAAGGTTTTTGGTCTTTCCTCAAAGGTGAAGTGGCTGAGTTAATTCAGAGTTGCTTCTGCCTCTCCTAGCCTGTCTCACAGATGCCCGGGCTTGGCGTCTCTTTTGCTGTCCGTTTGTTTCCTTGCTTCGTTTGTGTACTTTTGCAAGGACCATGCTGTTTTTCTCATAACTTCTTTGTAGTATAGTCAAGTCAGGAACTGAGGTGCCCCTGCCCCGTCTTACTTGCCCAGATTGTTTTTGCTATCCTGTTTCTTCTTATCCCGAATGAATTTCCAGAACATTTTTTCCTGGTTCTTTTAGGAATGCTAATGGAATTTTGACTGCAGTCACATTAAGTGGGTATTACAAGTTTGCGAGGATGGCCATTGTCACTGTGCTGGAATTGTCTACCCAACAACAAGGGACATCTTTTTTTTTCTTCTTCTTCTTCTTGAGAAAGTTTTGCCATGTAGTTAAGACTGGCCCTGAGCCCACTTTTGGGCCCAGGTGATCCTTGAGATCACAGTGGCCCCCCTGCCAGAGCCGGGCCTGGCTGATGTTTTCCCAGACCCTCTGCAGTCTTCCCTGTATATAGCTTTAGTCTCTCAGGTTGGGGTCTTCAGCCTCTGTGCTGTATACTTCACACTGGCCATGAGCTCACTTTTTAGCCCCGGCTGGTCTCAAGTTCACAATGAATCTCTTGCCTCAGCCTTCTGAGTACTAGGATTAGAGGCCCGCACCACCATGCCCAGCCTTGGACGGGTCATTTCCATCCTTTGTTAGATTGATTCCTAAGGACTTGAGGCTTGTTGTTATCTTTTGTTTGTTTTGTTTTGTTTTTGTTTTTTTGGATGCTATTGCGAAGGCTGTGCTTTCCCTAATTTCTCTCTCTATGAGTTTGTTACCTCTGTGCAGGAATGCTGTCACCTTTTGAGTGTTGTCCTCGTATTACCCACTTCACTGAATTTGGTTATTAGATCCAGAAGCCTCTTGGAGTTCTGGGCTCTTCCATGTAGAGAACCATTTCATCTTCAAATGGTGATAATTTAACTTCTTCCTTTCCTATCTTCATTTCTTCTATTTCTTTCTCTTGTTTAATTGTTCTGACCAGTGTCTCCAGAACTACACTGAGAAGGAGTGGGGACGGAGGAAATACTCATCTTCTTCCTGATTTTAGATTGAAATTTCAGTTTTATTCCATTTAGTATGATGTTGACTGTCAGTTTATTGGAAACAGATTTTATCAGATAGAAGTAAAGACCGTTTATTCTAATTTTCCATAGGGCTTTTAACATGAATGAGTGTTGGGCTTTGTCAAAAGTTTTTTCTGTATCATTTTGTTTTTTAGTTTTTGGTTTGTTTGTTTGTTTTTGCGGGACCAGTGTTCAAGCTCATGTCCTTGCACCTGCCAGGCAGGCACTTGGGCCACGGCGCCGTCTCCCCAGCCACTTTTCTGTATCTATTGAGATTATCGTGTGATTTTTGTCTTTGGCTCATTTGGTATGCTGTATTACATTTATTGACTTGCATATATAGACCCATTCCTGCATTCTTGGGATTACTCCCCCCTGGTCATGGTGTGTGTCTTCTCGAGAACTTACTACACTCTGCTTGCTAGTATTACACTGAAGGTTTGTGCATCCGTGTTCATGAAGAAGGCTGGCCTACAGTTCACCTGATCTCTTTTGTTTGATCCTTCTCTGGTTTTAGTATCAGGGTAATACCTGCTTCCAAGCATTAGTTTAGTACCATTGCTTCCCTTTCTACTGCATTGAAGAATTTGAAGAATAATGGCATTCGATGCTCTCTAATTCTTATAGAACTCAGCTGTGTATCAGTGAGGACATGGGCTGCTATATACTAGTAAATTTTTAATTATATTTTCAATTACATTGACATTAAGTTATTTAAAACTTTTGTATCTCTTTTTTCACCTTTGCTAGTTCATACATATCTAGGAATCTAATCATTTCATCTGTCTTTTCCATTTTATTAGAATGCAATTTCTCAAAGCAGGTATTGATTTTATTTATTCGTTTTTGTGGATGGCTCAGCCTGCCCAAGGGGCAGGGCAGGTGCAGCATGTGGTGCCAGTGATCGAACTGCGGTCCCTGCACTTGCCTAAGCTTGTCTAAGCAGGCACTTTAGACCACTGAGCTATGTCACTGTCCCCTCAAAGTAGGTACTGATGGTGTTCTGGGTTTCTGCAGGATCTGTTATGATTTCACTCATTTTGTTCATATTTGCATGGATTTGAGTCTTTTCTTTCCTTTTCTGATAAAGATGACCACAAGTTTATCAATTTTAATCTTCCAAAGAAACAAATCTCTGACTGATACATTCTTTGTACTGTAGTCTTAGTCTCTATTACACTAATTTCTGCTCTGACCTTTATAATTTTTCCCTCTTACAAGCTTTCGTCCTGCTTTGTTCTTTTTCTAGAAATTCGTTGTTAATTTGAGCTCATAATTTTACTCTGCACTGGGGAATTTTAAGAGGCATCAGAGCTGAAACAGAAAGAGAGGTGAACAGCAATAGAGTCGAAGTAAGGCTAGAAGACAAAGGATGGTCACCCAAGCTTTGGGAAGCCGGGGACAGGGCAGGAGCGGGAGAATGAAGGAGAAATCAAAGGGTTATTAAAGTGACCCAGAAAGGTTTTCACAGGGCCATGAGATGGTTCAGCGATCTAAAGCGCCTGCTTAGGAAAGCTTAGGCAACCGCAGGGACCAGGGTTCAATCCCCGGCACCACATGCTGCACCACCCCCAGGGCAGACTGAGCTGGCCATAAAAAAAAGATAACACCCTTTAGCTGGGTGTGGTGGCACACGCCTGTAATCCCTACACTTGGGAGGCTGAGGCAGGAGGATCAGTGTGAGTTCGAGATCAGCCTGGGCCACAGAAGTGAGCTCAAGGCCAGCCTGAACTGCATAGCGAGACCCAGTCTCAAAAAGACAAAAAAGGAAAGGAAAAGAACTCAGGCAAACACCCAGTGGTATCAAATCCACTTGTTTATGTACTACATTTAATTTTTATTTTGAGACAGGGTTTTGCCACCTTGTTCATCATTTTAAGTGTCAGGATCCAGTTGCCGAACTTTTTTAAAGAGAATAAAAATAGTAAAAGAAAATTAGAAATGAGGCCGGCAAGATAGCTCAATGGTCTAAAGCTCCTGCTTAGGCAAGCTTAAGCTTGTGCAGGGACTGCGGTTCAATCCCTAATACCACATGCCATGTCAGTCCTGCCCCCAGGGAAAGCTGAGCTGGCCACACACACACACACACACACACACACACACACACATACACACACACACAATTAGCAATGACACACAATTTCAATAAAGAAATAATAGAAATTCAACAATGGTTGTTATGATGCATAACGTAGTCTTCAAGTTAGGTGTTTGAATTACCAGATATAAACATTCAGAAGCAGCAAAAAAAAAAAAAAAGTAAGAAATTAAAAGGAAGAGGCCAGCAAGATGGCTCAGCAGTCTAAAGCGCCTGCTTAGGCAAGCTTAGGCAACCACAGGGACCTAGGTTCAATCCCCGGCACCACATGCTGTGCCAGCCCCACCACCAGGCCAGGCTGAGCCGGCCATAACATTAAAAAAAAAAATTAAAAGGAAGAAAAAAACATAAAAATGAAAACGTTAACTGCTCCACTTGGCTGAGGAGATAGCTCTGTAGAATAAGTGCTTGCCTGGCAAACCCCAGCCCCACAAAAAAAAGAACTGTTCCATTCAATAGACCAGGAGATGTGACAACCCCTAGGAGATTCTGAGACGACAACTGAGACTGGGCGTGGTGGCACGCACCTGTAATCCCAGCTCTTGGGAAGCCGTAAACAGGTGAGTCTGATCTAATAGTGAGACCCTAAACACCCTGTAGACCCTTCCCTAAGATACAAAAGGAAAAGAAAAGAAAAGGAAAACTCAATAGATCAGCAGAAATCAGTAGCCATCTGTATATATACATAAATCTATCTTTTTCCCTTTCTTTTTTCTTTTCTTTCTCCTTTTCATCATCCCAGTTATTCCTTTACTTTGAACAGATTCTTTCCCTTTTGCAGTCTTTATTGTATCTTCCAGATTTTATGCACTCTTTCAGTTTCTTGCACTGTAACGGGCTAACTGAATTAGCCCATTTTGTGCTGTAACTACAGAAACCGATTAGGTTCTCTTATGCTTCCTATTAATGTCATCACCCGCCACCCAAGGCTGTTTAGTAATGAGTAGCTGTCTCCCTCCCCTCCCTAATCTAATTCAACAGTTAAAAACATTCTAGGGGGCTGGTGAGATGGCTCAGTGGTCTAAAGCGCCTGCATCGGAAAGTTTAGGCAACCACAGGGACTGTGGCTCGACCCCAGGCACCACATGCTGTGCCAGCCCCACACCCAGGGCAGGCTGAGCTGGCCATAACACAAACAAATAAAAGAGGTTTAAGAAAAATAAAATTAAAGTCAGGCGTGGTGGCACATGCCTGTAATCCCAGCACTTGGGAAGCTGAAGCAGGAGGATTGATGCGAGTTCAAGACCAGCCTGGACTACAAAAGTGAACTCAAGGCCAGCCTGAACTTCATAGCGAGACCCTGTCTCAAAAAGACGAAAAAAAAAAAAAAAGAACAGAAAGAAACAAAAATAAAATTAAATTAAGTTAAATATAAAAAAAAAAAAAAGTTCTAAAAAAAAATTACTAAGGCCCTAAGTTGCCCACACCTTAATTGCTTTCTATAAATGACATACAAACATACAAACCTGCAGCCAAGACTGTTGGTTCTGTCCAGTCCCATAAAATTAAGCTCCTCTGAAAGTGGGAGAAAACCTTGAAGACATCGGGGTAGGCAAAAAGTTCGTGGACAAAAATCAAAATGCACATTTAACACTTGAAAGGATCAACGAATGGGACCTCCTCTGGCTGAGAAGATTTTTCACGTCAAAAGAAATTACCAACAGAGTGAAAAGACAGCCCACAAATTTTGAAAAGAAATTTAACTAATAAATATTCAGACAAAGGTCCTCTTTCTAGAATTTATAAAGAACTAAAAACCATTAGGGTCCCAAAATTCAAAGACCCAATCCAGAAATGGGCATCTGAGATGAACACACACTTCTCAGAGAAAGAAATTCAACAAGCCTATAAATACATGAAGAAATGCTCCACATCACTAGCCATCCGTGAAATGCAAATTAAAACAACACTTAGATACCATCTCACCCCAGAAAGAATGGCTACTATAAAGAAATCAACCAACAACAAGTGTTGGAGAAGCTGTGGGGAAAAAGAAACCCTTCTCCACTGCTGGTGGGAATGCAGACTGGTGCAACCCTTATGAAAGCAGTGTGGAGACTCCTTAAAAAACTAGAACTAGAAGTCCCATTCAATCCAGCTATTCCCCTACTAGGAATTTTTCAAGAAGAACTGAAAATATCATACCATAGTGATATTTGTGCACCTATGTTC
>PVKN010035872.1:0-11553 GCA_004027915.1 Capromys pilorides | reverse complement strand
CTAGATCTGTTTCCCAGTGATCTGTCTGTTTACAGCCTTCCAAGAGCTGAGACTACAGGTGCATGCCACCATGCCCAGTCTCAATTGCCATCTCAGCCTGCCCCGGGAGCAGGGCCAGCCCGGCTGGTCCAGGGATAAAACCCCCAGCCTCTGTGCCTGCTTGCAGGCTTTAATCTGCTGAGCTGTTTGGCTGGCCCAACAAGACAGTTTAAAGTTTACTTCTACGTAAGGGTGCAAAAGAGGCACGCAGGACAAAAGAGGGCTGGCTCTTTTATCCCTAATGCAGGAGATGCAGTTGAACTTTAAATTCATTGGCTGAATTCAAAGGCTTGCAGTACTGTGGCCGACTCACTTGAGGGTAGGGGGTTGATGTGTTGCAGAGTGTGCGAGTGGGCCGTGGTGCAGCCTGGGATGCATAATGTTGAAGGTGGTTAGAGAGGGGATATGAAATTTGGAATGAAAAGTTCTTGGTTCTTCATCTTGGGAAGCAGCTGGGTTCTGCAAAAAAGTGCAATTGGTGTGTCAGAGTCCCTTCCTGGTTCTCACCTTGACCCAAAAAGTCTAAATTTACAATCCCAAAAATTCGTTATTGGAATTCTACCAAGTTAATTCCAATCTACCACTCCCAGCATAACCCATGGTGATAACAAAGACACTAAAACATATATATATATACAATTAACGGGGAGCCAAGGGGCCCTAGGTCCAACCATGAAAATGGCTTATGGAACAAAGAGGGTGACCCAGGGCTGCCCTCGGGTTTTATTCCTTGGAGAAGGGGAAATGGCTTGCGAAAGGAAATTGTGAGAAGGTGAGCACTGAAGGGAATTGTGGGAAGAAGGCGAGCAGTGTGAGCTGGGCTAGGTAGGAGACCTGCATTCACCTCCGCCATATTCAGAGATATGCAAAAGAAGTAATTTGTAGTATGCTATTGAGATAGTATCTAATATTTTGGGGGTCTGGTGCTTCAGTTCTGATGTGTAATCTTTCAAGCCCCAGGAAGTCATAGCCTCTATCTCAAGGCTCGATCCCAGTGGACACCGTGGAGCATTGGGTCTTCATCCTGTTATCAGGGAAACACGCATGCCATCTTCAAAAATTACCACCAGCACCTCAGCTACATCTATACACACTGCTTAAGGCCAAATGAAAGGATAATGAGAAGTCCTAGCCAGCTCTGTACATTTCAATACAAGGGAATAGGGTCAGGCTCAATCAAAATGGAGACAGTCGCTCTTTCAAGGAGAGCTGCTCAGGCGGTCCTCCACATCAGTGCATGGGTGGTTAAGTGGTAGAATTCTTGCAAAAAGGTACAGCCACCACCATTTCTTGGAGTTCAGGATATTAAAGCAAGGGAGGTGGATGATGAGTAGAATGCCAGGTTGTTTAAACACAAAATGCAGTTTTATTGGCTTTGTTTTCACACTCTGCACTATATTACACACACACACACACACACACACACACACGTTTTTGGTACTGGGACTCGAACTCAAGACCTGCGGCTCTTGCTAGGAAAGTGCTTGTGCCACTGCTATAATCTTGGCCCCTTTAATATATATATTTTATCTTTTTTTTTTGCAGAACCAGGGATCGAACTCAGGACCTTGCACTTGCCAGGCAGGCACTTGTGCCCCTGAGCTATCTCCCCGGCCCCTGGAGATTTTCTCTTAAGTGCAGAAACTTAAACGATGAGATCCTGGTTGTTTATTCTTTGAAGTATTTCCTGTGCAGTGTGATTTTTTTGTTCATGAACTCTTTACCTACTTCTGTGTATGTCCTTGAGGTTTCTACCTACTTTCTCTTCCAGAAGATTTAGTGTTTCTTTTTTTTTCTTTTTTCTTTTTTAGTATTATGGCCGGCTCAGTCTGCCCTGGGGGTGGGGCTGGCACAGCATATGGTGCCAGGAATCGAACCTTGGTCCCTATGGTTGCCTAAGCTTGCCTAAGCAGGCACTTTAGACTGCTGAGCCATCTCACCGGTCCAGTGTTTCAATTTTATTTATTTGTTTTTTATGTTATGGCTGGCTCAGCCCGCCCTGGGGGTGGGGCTGATGCAGCATGCGGTGTAGTCCCTGTGGTTGTCTAAAATTTGCCTAAGCAGGCACTTTAGACTGCTGAGCTATCTTGCTGGCCCTAGTGTTTCAATTTTAATATTTAAATCTTTGATTAGGGGCTGGGGAGATAGCTCAGGGGCACAAGTGCCTTCCTGGCTAGTGCAAGGTCCTGAATTTGATCACCAGTTCCACACAAAAAAAGAAAAATCTTCGATTTTGATTGCAGTTTTCTGCATGGTGATAGGCCTGAGTCCATTTTAAGCCTTTGGCATGTGGAAAGCCAGTATTTCCAGCACCGTTTGTTAGAGAGGCCATCTTTCTTCCAGTGAACATGTGTGGCCCTTTTGTCAAAGTTAAGGTGGCTGAGTGTGTTTGCAGTTGCAGCAGCATCTTCTGATCTGTTGTATTGATCCTCAAGTCTGTTTTTGTGCCAGTACCAGTCTGATTTTATCATAGTAGCTTTGTAGTAGAATTTGAAGTTAGAGATTGTGATACCTCCTGCGTTTCCTTTGTTACCCAGGATTGCTTTTGCTATTGTAGGTCTCTTCTGGTTCCGGATGGAATTTTAAGAATTTTTTTTCTAGATTTGTGAAGGTTACTAACAGAAAAATACTACATCTTTTTTATTTTTTTGCGGAACCAGGGATTGAACTCAAGACCTTACACTTGCCAGGCAGGCACTTGTGCCCTGAGCTATCTTCCTGCCCCAATACTACATCTTTTTATCCATTCTTCAGTTGCTGGGAATTTGGATTCACAGATCACAAGATACTCTACATAGAAGTCACCAAAATGCCACCAAAAGACTTTTACTATTAATAACCAAATTCAGTAGCATAGCTGCATAGAGAGACAACTCTCAATAGCATTCCTGTACCAAAATTAACAAACTCCCTGAGAGGGTAATTAGGGAAACCACACCCTTAACGATAGCATCTGGAAAATGAAATACATAGAAATCTAGTTATGCTACTGCATTTGGTTATTAAATCTACAAGTCTTGGTGGAGTTTTGAGATCTTCTATGTGTAGTAGTATCATCTGCAAATAAGGATTTCACTTTTTGCTTTCCTATCCTTATTACTTTATTTCTTTGTCATGTGTAATTCCTGTGGCTGATGTTTCCAGAAGTGTATTTGAATCAGAGTGGTGATAGCAGGCATCCATATCTTTTTTTATGTTTTTAGTACAGGGTCTATAGGGTCTCATTACACAGACCAGGCTTGTAGTGGGCCTCCTGTTTTCAGCCTTCCAAGCGCTGGGATTTCAAATGCACTGCACCACCACACCCAGTCTTTTTTTTTTTTTTAAAATTTTTATTTATTTATTTATTTATTTATTTGTTTGCTTGTTGTGTTTGTTTCTTTTATTTATTCATTTTGTGGCTGGCTCAGTCTGCCCTGGTGGTGGCGCTGGCGCAGCATGTGGTGCCGGGGATCGAACTGCAGTCCCCGCAGTTGCCTGAGCCCTCCTAAGCAGGCGCTTTAGACCACTGAACCATCTCGCCGGCCCCCACACCCAGTCTTAATCTCCATCTCAGCATGTCTCCTGGGCAGGGTCAGGACGGGGAGGATTGAACCTCTGTCGTCTGGCCAGCCTTTGTTCCTGATTTTTAGAGTGAAAGATTTTATGTTTTGATCATGTAATATGATAAGTGTTCATTTGTCAGAGATGGTTTTTATGTCAATCTGACAAAAAACATCTATTCTAATTTTCTGTAGGGCATTTTAATTTCAACACCAAGAATGGAACTCAGGACCTTGTGCTGGCCATGGCCAGGCAGGCACTGGTGCTGCTGAGCAGTATCCCCGATCCTTCTGTAGGATTTTTATGATAAATTGGTGTTGGATTTTGTCAAATGCTTTTTCTGCACCTATTGAGATGGTCATTTGATTTTTGTCTTTGATTCTGTTAATATGGTATATTACATTTATAGATTTGCATATGGTGACCATCCCTGCATACCTGGGATGAATCCTATGTGATCTTTGTTTATAACTTTGTTGAGAATTTTCTATATTTTGTTTACCAGTATCTTCCGGAGGTTTTTTTGTGTCTATGTTTATTAGAGAGATTGGTTGGTACTTTTCTTTTTAGTTGGCCTTTTCTCTGGTTTTGGAATCAGGGAGATGATACTTGCTTCCAGGAATGATTTTGAAGTATTGCTTTCCTTTCAGTTTCATAAGGAATTTCAGCATTAGTGACATTAGTTCTCTAAATTTTTTGTAGAATTCAGCAGTCAATCTTTCAGGATCTGGGCTTTTCTTTTTTTTGAGGGGGAGGAGCTTTTATTAAGGGTTTTTTTTTTTTTGTCTTTTTGAGACAGGGTCTCGCTGTGCAATTCAGGCTGACCTTGAGCTCAGGCTGGTCTCGAACTCACACCAATCCTCCTGCCTCAACCTCTCAAGTGCTGGGATTACAGGCATGTGCCACCATGCCTGTTTATTAAGTTTTAATTTCATTGGCTAATGTTTGTTTTTTGTTTTTTTTTTTAGAATTTTGTATCTTGATTTAGTTTTGGCAATTCAGTTGTGTCTGAGAATCTGTTCATGCTGTGTTTTCTGTCTCATTAGAAATCAGATTATTTATTGATTTATTGATTGATTGGGCTTTTTGAGTGAGGGCCTCACTGTGCAGTTCAGGCTGGCCTTGAGCTCACTTTGTAGCCCAGGCTGGTCTCAAACTCACACAGATAGCCTCCTGCGTCAGCCTCCCAAATGCTGGGATTACAGGTGTGCACCACCATGCCTGGCTCTATTTATTTTTGATTGAACTCAGGCCTTTTACTTGCCAGGCAAATGCTTATTCTACTGAGCTATTTCCCCAGTCCCTAGAAATCAGATTCTCATAGTAGATATTAATGATGTTGTAGATTTTTCTCTATCTCTGTCTCTTTGTCTCTCTCCCCATGGCCTCCTCAATCCGGGCCTATCTGGCACAGCATATGGTACTGGGGATCAAACTGCAGTCCCTGTGTTTTGCCGAAGCAGGCACTTTAGACTCCTGAGCTATCTTGCTGGCTCTGTTGCCCTGGACTTCTGTAAGATCTGTTGTGATTCTACCCTTTTCATTCCTAATTGCTTGAATTTGTGTTTTCTCATTTTATTAGGTTGGCTAATTGTTTATCAATTTTATGTATTCTGTTAAAGAACCAACTTTTCAATGCATTGATTTCCTGGATTGTTTTCTTATTCTCAGTGCATTAGTTTCTGCTCTGATCTTTATACTTTTGTCACTTGTATGAGCTTTTGGAATTGAGGTGTTCTTGTTTTTCTCCAAGTTTGATGTTCAAAATTAGTTTTTTTATTGAGCTCATTCTGCTTTCCTGATGTGAATGGGTTTTTCTGTTTTTTTTTTTTTTTTGATGGTACTGGGGATTGAACTCAGGACCTTGTGCTTGTCTGGCAAGCGTTTATTCTACTGAGCTATCTCCCTGGCCCCATGATGTGAATATTGATCACTATAAATTTCCTTTATAGCACTGCTTTCATTGCATCACTTAAATTCCAGTGTGTTGTATCAGCATTATCACTTATTGTAGATACTGTTTCATTTTTTTTAATTTCCTCTGACTCATTGGTTGTTCAGAATGATATTCTTTAATTTCCAGTGTTCATGTAATTTTTGTGTTCATTTCCAGTTTCATTGTGTTATGGTCAGATAGTATCCATTGGATGGTTTTAATTTTTCTGCATTCACTTAGGCATGTTTTGTGGACTCATAAGTGATCTGTTTTGGAGAATGTGCCATGTACAGCTGAGAAGAATGTGCATTTTGATGTTTTGGGGTGGAGCACTGTAGATATCTAACAAGCCCATGTGTTCTTGGGTTTGGTTTCATTCTGATAGTTTTTTGTTGCTTTTCTTTCTCTTTCTTCCTTCCTTTTTTTTTTTTTTTTTTTTTTTTTTTTTTTTTTTTTTTTTTTTTTTTTTTTTTTTTTTTTTTTTTTTTTTTTTTTTTTTTTTTTTTTTTTTTTTTTTTTTTTTTTTTTTTTTTTTTTTTTTTTTTTTTTTTTTTTTTTTTTGTATAGTTGATCTACCTCTTTTTTTTTTCCTTTTTTCTTTTTGAGACAGGGTCTCACTATGCAGTTCAAGCTGACCTTGGGCCCAGGCTGGTCTGGAACTCATTGATCTTCCTGCCTCAGCCTCCCAAGTGCTGGGATTACAGTCATGCCCCACTACGCTCCACCACGTACTCCACCATGCCCGGCTGATCCACCTCTGTGAGAGTGGAGTGTTAAGGTCTCCCACTAAAAATGTGTTAGTGCTTCTTTAGTTTTTCATGTCTGTTAATGTTGGTTTTATATAGCAGGTTACCAGTGTTTGGTGTATATGTATTTATGATTGTTAACTCTTCCCCTTGGAGTTTTTGCCCTTAGCTAGTATGTAGTGACATTTTCTGTCTCTTTTGGTCAGTTTTTGTTTATAGTGTATATTGTCTGCCTGCAACTAGAATAACTGTCCCTGCTTTTTTCTGGGTTCCTGTGTAATGGCGTATTATATTTCATCTTTTGACATTTTAAAAACTGGACACAGGGTCTCACTATGCAGTTCAAACTCGTAATGATCCTCCTATTTCAGACTCCCTGGCAGTGGGATTGCAGGAGTGCACCAACAGAGACCTGCAAGTTCCAGGATGGCACTGCATGCAATACTAGGGATCGAACTAGGCTCCTTGCCAGGCAGGCACTTAGACCATCAAGCTATCTCCTCAGACCTGATCTTTTGACTTTTAGTCCCTGGATTTCCGAATGTGTTTTTTCGATGTAGCATATTGTTACATATTGTTTCTTGATCCATTCTGTCAGACTTTTTCTTTTAATTGGTGAATTAAGACCATTTACTACATTGATGGATATAACATTTATGTATTAGTTTATATTTTTCTTGCTACTTTCCTATTAATGGTTCCGTGTCTTCTCTGTTTAATTGCTTGCTCTGTCTGGTAGTTTCTTTCTATTGGTGTTTTTTTTTTTTTTTTTCCAGAACCAGGGATTGAACTCAGGCCCTTGCGCTTCCCAGGGAAGCACTTATTCTACTGAGCTATCTCTCCATCTGCTATTGGTGTTCTTCTGTTTGTGGTCTTCATTATCTTTTTCTGCTGTGTCCTTCAGAGCATTCTGAAGAGCTGGTTTGCTGGTTATGAATCTTTTTAGTTGTTCTTTGTCATGGCACATTATTTCTCCACTGATTTTGAAAGAGTTTTGTGGGGTACATTTATCTGGTTTTAAGATTTATTTTCTTTTATGGCTTGAAATACCTCATTCCAAGCTCTCCTTGATTTCAAAGTTTGTGTTGAAAAGTCTGCTGTGATTCTGTTGAATTTACTTTATAGGTAGGCTTTTTTTTTTTTTTTCTTTCACTTTCTGCTTTTCATATTTGTTCTGTTAATTTCTGGAATCATTATATGCCTTGGTGTAGATTTATTTTGGTCATGGCTATTTGAAGTTCTATATACTTCATTTATTTGTATATCAAATTATTTATCCTCATTTATGAAGTTTTCTCTATAATTATTTCTATGAAGAGGTTCTTATTTTTTAGTTTTATGGTACTAGGACTTGAACTCAGGATCATGTACTTGCCAGGCAGGTGCTTGTGCCACTGAGCCCTGGGAAGAGGTTTTTAATGACTTTTATGCTGCTTCCAGCCTTCTCGCTGACTCCAATTAATCTTATATTGTTCTTTTTGGTTTTGTTTTGTATGTGTTCTATTAATTTTCATGATCTCTTGTTATTTTGAAGATAGCTTTCATTTCCTGGTCACTAGTCACGGTCTTGTCTCCTAGATCTGCTATTCTGTGCTCACCTTCATGCAGTCTGTTCTGTATGCTTTTCATTCTCCTGAATTTCTGTTTGGACCTGTTTCATTGATTTCATCTCCTTTCTACTTTGGGCATTCATGGTTTTCATCATTTTTCCTGAGCTTCTCTATTTGTTTATGTGTCTGCTGTAATGTCTTTCATTTTGATCATCTTCTTTTGCACCTTAGAGATCATTTTTTTCTTTAGTCTCTTCCATTTGTTTTTTCATTTTTTTCTGATACAACTTCAGGAAGTTGAGTGGCTGGATTGTAATTTCCTCTGCCTCTTTGTCCTGGACTGCTCTGATTGAGCTAGCATTTAGGGTTGAATTTTGCTTTTTTGTTTTTTTTTTAATTTTAGGGAAGAGTCTACAAAGGTATTCAGTGTCTCACTACTAGATCAGAGTAGTGATCCACCTGTTTACAGCCTCTCAAGAGCTAGGGTTACGGGCGCACACCACCATGCCCATCCTCAATTGCTGTCTCAGTGCTCCTGAGGGCGGGGCCATTATGGCAGGCCCAGGGATCGAACGCCTGCCCCCTACACCTGCTTGTAGGAGCTTTAATCTGCTGAGCCCACATTTTGCTTTTTTTTAAAAATTAATATCTTTTAATACAGAATCTGCAGGATTTCAGTACACAGATCAGACTCATAGTGATCCTTCTGTTTTCTGCCTCCCAAGTGCTGGGATTCCAGGTGCACGCCACCACGCCCAGTCTCAGTCTCAGCATGCCTCTGAGGTATGCCAAGGATTGAACCCCAGTTCTGCTGAGCTATCTGGCCAGACTTTACTTTTTTTTTTTTTTTTTTTACAAAAATTTGGGATAGGGTTACATTACACCACTCAGAATTATAGTGATCCTTCTGTCTCAACCTCTCTCATGTTGGGATTACAGAGTCACAACATCTGGTTTCAGTGGCCAGCATAGCATGGGGCTGGCATGGCGTGTGGAACCAGGGTTCAAACCCAGGTCCTTGCATTTGCCAGGCAGGCACTTAGACTGCTGAGCTATCTCCCTGGCCCCTCATTTTGCTTCTTTGTCTTGTCATTTTTTAATTTTCATTTGTTTTTTAAATTTTTTTTATGTATTTATTTATTTAATTTTAATTTTAATTACTTTTTAATTTTTTATTAGTTTTTATTTTAAAGAGTAACATTAGCAGAAACAAAGATAGGAAAACAGTAACAAGCAAGAGTGCATACAGTACAGGGTTTTCAAAACAAGAAAAATTTAACAATGGTTGTATTACACATTTTCATTAAATCTGTTTAGATTAATAGATATAGATATGTAAGATTGGTCAAATAATTAAACATTAACACTCTCAATAAATGTTAATTTTTTTTAACCCTTCCAAATACATTTTGTATTTAAGTCACTCTTCTAAAAAAAATTTAAAAAAAATTTATAGGGGTTGAGGATGCAGAAAATGCAAGGTCCTGAGATTGATTCCTGGTACCACCCAATATTTATTTATTTATTTTCTTCTTTTGAATCCTTATATTAGGGAGACTATATGATATTGGCATATGTAGGTCTGGTTTATTTCACTAATGAGTATATGTTCAAGATACATCCATTTATATATGAAGTCTTATAGTCTATCATGGCTTATAGCTGAGTAATATTCCATTGTGTGAAAATACCACATCTTCTTCAACCATTCTTCAGATGATGGGCATTTTGGTTGTTTTCAAGATTTGGCTATCACAAATTGTGCTGCTATGAACATAGGTGCACAAATATCACTATGGTATGATGTTTTCAGTTCTTCTGGAAAAATTCCCAGTAGAGGAATAGCTGGATTGAATGGGATTTCCAGTTCTAGTTTTTTAAGGAATCTCCGCACTGCTTTCCATAATGGTTGCACCAGTCTGCATTCCCACCAGCAGTGGAGAAGGGTTCCTTTTTCCCCACAGCCTCTCCAACATTTGTTGTTGGTTGATTTCTTTATGATAGCCATTCTTTCTGGGGTGAGATGGTATCTAACTGTTGTTTTGATTTGCATTTCATGAATGGCTAGCGAAGTGGAGCTAATTTATTTGCTTATTTTTTTATTTTATTATGGCCGGCTCAGCCTGCCCTGGGGGTGGGACTGGTGCAGCATGTGGTGCCGGGGATTGAACTGTGGTCCTTGCGGTTGCCTAAGCTTGCCTAAGCAGGCACTTTAGACCACTGAGCCATCTTGCCGGCCCTTTTTTATGTATTTAGGATGGGGTCTACAGGGTCTTACTACGTAGATTGGAGTCATACTGATTCTACTGTGTTCAGTCTCCCAAGCACTGGGATTACAGGCACGCGCCACCATACCCAGTCTCAGTCGCCTTCTCAGTGCACCATGGGAGCAAATCTGGCCACTGGGTTCTGCCTAAGCAGGCACTTTAGTCCACTGATCTATCTAGCCAGCCTTCATTTTTAATTTTATATTGTTTTCTGTGTTGATGCTTATAGATTTCTTATGTTAGATAGCTTTATCCCTGATATCACGGCTTTCCTAGGAAAAGTCTGTTTTTCAGTTATTCTAGATGCAGGTGATCTTGGTCTTTATGTCTATCTAAAGAACTTGCCTTCCCAATATTTCAAGAATGTGTTTGACTCAGGACCCATTCCTTTAGTACTGGAATATGGTGATGGTTATGACCTCTTACACTTATAGTTTTGTCATACAGGAGAGAAAACTGATTATAACAGGTGTGAAATCCTGGTTAAAGCAGTACAGCTAACTGTAACAATTAGATGCAAACACAGCCTAGCTACTGACAAGCTTAACTATTTACCTGATTTGTTTAACAATAAGAGCAAGTTTTACAGTAATATGATGTGATATAATATAACATAATACAGCAGGAATTTGTATGAAGTCATTTTCCATTTAGTGGAGTGATTTTTATCCTATGAGTAGCAGTTAAGAGGGATTGGGTTAAAAGGGAGAGAATGAGATTAAATACAGTAGGAGCAAGGTTCAGTGGCAAAGGATGATTACCTAAGCTTTGGGTAGTTGTAGGACATAAGAGAGAAGGACTGGAAGAGAAAGCATAGGAATATTGAAATGAACCAGAAAGAGAAGAGACAATGTTTACTCACATGAAAATATAATATCAAGTGGTTGACAAAAGAGGAAGAGGATGAATGGAAGAAAACAAAAAAGAAAGGTTAGAGAACTAAATCGTGAAAGAAAGAGAAGAAGAAAAAAGAAGAGGGAAAAGAAAAATAACCACACTCACAAAAATAACAAATACACAAAAAGAAAAACAGAAGAGGTCAAAACAGAGCAGAGAGAAAAAAAACAACAAAACTGAATAAAAGTTGGAAAACCAATCAGAGAAAATAAAAGTAGTTAAATTTCTTGAGTGTCTACAGTTCTGTGATAGGTTCAAGTCAAAATCCAGAAATGTGTGCTCTAGCCAAATTTGCAGGTGGATTTGTGTAGTATATTTGTCTTACTCTCTGGATTTAGGCAATGGGATTACTTTTCTGTGGCTAGAGTTCTGTCCAGCCTTTTAGAAAAGAAAAAGAAGAAAAGGGATAGGGCCTGGGAAGATAGCTCAGGGGCACAAGTGCCTGCCTGCCAAGTACAAGGTCCTGAGTTTGATCCCCAGTTCCGTTAAAAAAAAAAAAAAAAAACTAAAAGAAGAAAAGGGGTCCATACCTTCCTGCTTCTCTTCTGGATGTCTTTGTTCCCCAGCACAACAGT
>PVKN010035871.1:0-11546 GCA_004027915.1 Capromys pilorides | reverse complement strand
ATGAAGCAATAGTGCTTTTTCATATTTAACAGGTTTTTGAAAAGCTGAGAAACTGAAAAACTGGTATGGGATTATTCTCCACACCTGTAGATTGTTTGTCTTGGTCAAATTTCTTCATAAATATCCAAAGAAATCTGATTTTTAACCAAAAAAAAACAAACAAACATGTATTTAGAAGAAGAGATGCAAAACAATCAAAATTTGAAACAAAAACCAATACATGCCCAAAGAAGCAGAAATATTGATTATATTGCCTATTTTTGCTGCCTGAATGGACATTTGTCTGGTAGTTTTTAATATAGACCTGCCTAGAGCGATTATCAGAAGAAATGTGAAGATTTCTGCTTAGAAACTAAATTTAGTTTGGTCTTTGTTTTGTTGGTTTTGGTTTTGCTTTTAACATTTGAGAAAGTATAAGGTTAGCAGAATTATACTCAGGCAGTATTTTTATTCTGCAGACGTCATAAAAGCTGTAAAATCTTAGGAGTTTAACTGTCAGGTTCACGGACTCTGGCAGATAGACTCACAATGCTTTATGAGAAAAATCAGAGGGAACTCCTGCAATTATACAGCTTGGGAGCCCGTGATTCTAAAATATGCTAGAAAAAGGGAACATACCACAAAGGCAAGGTTATTAATTAAGTTCTCCGTTTGACATAAAAGGAGTTTTCTTCCTGCTGTGATGATAAGGTCATTTCCTACTGAGTGAAATTTTCCATAGAAGGAACATGTTAATATAACAATTTTAGCTATATCATATTTCTAAGAAAATATTTTGTTAATCCTATTTAATTGTCACTCAATTGTGTTCATTTTGTCAGCGTTTTAAGCAATGCCACCATATAAAAGGAAATCTGTCATTTCTCAGGATGTTGAATGGCCGTGACAAAACATATAAATGCTTACAATTCAAGCTCTGGCTTTAAGTATGTAACAGTGGGGGCTCATCTGGTGCAGACATGGTTAAAGCTTATTGGGTCACCTGAAGCTGTCCTGTTTCTTACTTTTTGACAAGGTATCTCTACCAGTACAGAACTGAAGAGAAGGTAGGATTACGGTTGCTAGGTTCTGAGATTAGCAACTAACATAAGAAACAAATGGGTTTAAAACGTAGTGGATTCCATAAAGTACAAATTACCTTATTTTTGTGGATCAATATTTCTATGGAAAATGGCACGTTATTTGATGGTGACTTGTTGAACTTCTGAAAAACTGAATTTACAATTTTAGCGAAAGAGTGTCTAATAGTCTGTTTCAGCACATTTCCAAAAAGAAAATAAATTAATATTGAGTCAGGAGCCTTTTATGAGATGATTGTCTTCTAACATGTACAAGGTTCTAAAATCTGGTAAAGAAGAGAGGAGAAGCCAAAGCAGGATAAAGCAGTGTCTTTAAGCAAAAGATTGGTCTCATCCATCCTTGGGATGAGAGGCCTTGGGATAAATACACTGTACACAAGTACTCCAAAAATATGTGTCACAAGAGTTTAGGGAAATGATTTTTTTTTTTATTCTAAATGTGTTAGCTCTAATGTGTAGAATAGAAATAAAAATGAAATAGTGGTTTTAGGTATTAAATAAAATAATTATAAGTACAAATGGTGGTTCAACAAATTCTATGGTTTTTTTTCTCCATCCACTATATTGACTTCTGGGAATATATATGTTTCTGTCTGTGAATTTAAAGATGTTAGAATTTAATAAAGGGAAATATTGATGTTTTTAAAAAGAATACTAACATTATAAAAGTTTGGTTTTTGCAACAGGTTTGCCTCAAGAGCACAGGTTTAGTGAAAACCACCACTAAATCAAAGCCAACATGGGAAAGGAAAAGACTCACATTAATATCATCATCATCGGACATGTGGACTCTGGCAAGTCCACTACCACTGGCCATCTGATCTACAAATGTGGTGGCATCAACAAAAAAAACCATTGAGAAATTTGAGAAGGAGGCTGCTGAGATGGGGAAGGGTTCCTTCGAGTATGCCTGGGTCTGGGACAAGCTGAAAGCTGAGTGTGAGCTTGGTATCACCATTGACATCTCCCTGTGGAAATTTGAGACCAGCAAGGATTATATGACCATCATTGATGCCCCTGAGCACAGAGACTTCATCAAAAACATGATTATAGGCACATCTCAGGCTGACTGTGCTGTCCTGATTGTTGCTGCTGGTGTTGGTGAATTTGAAGCTGGCATCTCCATGAATGGGCAGACCCATGAGCATGCTCTTCTGGCTTACACACTTGGTGTGCAACAACTAGTTGTTGGTGTTAACAAAATGGATTCCATGGAGCCACCCTACAGCCAGAAGAGATACGAGGAAATTGCTAAGGATGTCAGTACCTATGTTAAGAAAATTGGCTACAATCCTGACACTGTAGCTGTTGTGCCAGTTTCTTGTTGGAATGGTGACAACATGCTGGAGCCAAGTGCTAACATGCCTTGGTTCAAAGGATGGAAGGTCACCCTTAAAGATGCAATGCCAGTGGAACCACACTGCTTGAAGCTTTGGATTGCATCCTTCCACCCACTCGCCCAACTGACAAGCTGCCCTTTTAGGATGTCTACAAAATTGGTGGTATTGGCACTGTCCCTGTGGTTTTCTTAAAACCAACATGGTGGTCACTGTTGCTCCAGCTAATGATTCAACTGAAGTCAAGTCTGTTGAAACGCACCATGAAGCTTTGAATGAATCTCTTTCTGGGAACAATGTGGTCTTCAGCGTCAAGAACATGTCTGTCAAAGATGTCCACCGTGGCAATGCTGCCAGTGACAGCAAAAATGACCCACCAATGGAAGCAGCTGATTTCACTGCTCAGGTGATTATCCTGGACCATCCCAGCCAGATCAGTGCTGGCTATGCCCTTGTTCTGGTCTGTAACATAGCTCACATTTGCAAGTTTTCTGAGCTAAAAGAAAAGATTTATCACCAGTCTGTTAAGAAGCTGGAAGATGGGCCCAAGTCTTTTAAGTCTGGCGATGCTGCCATTGTGGACATGGTTCCAGGCAAGCCCATGTGTATCGAGAGCTTCTCTGACTACCCACCTCTGGGGCATTTCACTGTTCATGATATGAGACAGACAATTGCTGTGGGTGTCATCAAAGCTGTGGACAAGAAGGCTGCTGGAGCTGGCAAGGTCACCAAGTCTGCCCAGAAAGCTCAGAAGGCTAAATGAATATTATCCCTAACACCTGCCACCCCAGTCTTAATCAGTGGCAGAAGACCAGTCTCAGAACTGTTCCTCCCAATTGGCCATTTAAGTTTAATAGTGAAAGACTGGTTAATGATACCAATGCATCATAAAACCTTTAGAAGGAAAGGAGAATGTTTTGTGAACCATTTTGTATGTGTGTGTATGTGCGTATGTGTGGCAGTTTTTAAGTTGTTAGTTTTTAAAGTTAGTGCTTTTTAATGGAAACAACTTGACCAGCAATCTGTCATAGAATTTTGAGACCCATTAAAGCAAAGCTCAATGAGAAAAAAAAATAGATATATAAAAGTTTGTATTTGTAAATTTTGAAACTCTTAAAATAAAAATTAAGGAGAAAAGAATCTCTATTCTCTAAGTCACTTTGAAAATATCCAAAAAATACAAATCTGAAGAAAGTTAGCTGCACAACCTCACATTTCTTAATGGTAGGAGAAGGGAATAAAGGCAATATTATATAATATCTTCATAGCAGCACAGAAATTTCCATTTCCAGTTACAACATCTAAAGATCTTGGAAATGGCCATTTCCATTCTTAAAACATGGAAATGATGTGAGAAGTGGAAGTCCACAAATTTTCTTGGACCCATAAGGTAATTTAGGTCACAGTATAAAACAGCAGTCCGCACTCTGTAGACACAAGAGAATAGTTTTACAACTGAAATCTGCTCATATGGAAGGGAAATTATGGCATTTAAAGGTAATTTTCATGAGTTGTCAGAGACTCAGTATGGAACAGCTTAAGAGTAAGAGTCTCCTGAGGATAATATTCTTAAAGGGACCCTCATACGTCAGCAAGTTTTATCAAAAAAACAAAATAAAACATAAAACCTATCAGTTGGTCATCCTAAAGAGACAGGAAAGGTATTTTCCTGCCTCTCATGGGAAAGAAAATAAACATTTTGAAACTGTGGAATTGTTTTGTAAGGAAGACATAATCTTTGGAAGGAGGTCACCAGTTTCTGAGGTTCCAAGGTGCTGCTTCTAGAGGTGCTTTCTAGCTTCTTGTTGTCTTGAACACAGAGTTGGTCAAAACAAGTGAAAAAGTTAATGAAATTTTGCATTTATTAGAGGTAGGAAGAGAAATTTTCTCTGCAGATCAAATTCAAGCCAATGAAAAGTAGGAGAAGAAGTACACTCTGAAGAGTGAGGGAGGCTCTGGCAAGGGGGGCTGGCCTCTGGGGTGGCCCAAGTGTTCTTGGAGGAGCCAGAGATCTCGCGGACACTGGCAACATATATTTTTTCAGGCCCCTTTGTTCCTCCATTGCTGCAGAAATTGAGGTGTTAGGCTACCTGTAAGTGGGACCAGTCAGTCCTCCAGTGCCACAAGTTAGGGACATCAGCTGCATGACCCAGAGCAGGGCCCCAGCAGCCCCCAGGTGCTGTCACATGCTTAGTGTCCGATATGCTTTAAGGTCTTGTTCGTCCTCAGCTTTTCTTGAATGAGCTGGGCGTACTTAAAGCATTACTAATTGCAACAAATATAATTTTCATCTGTCTTTTTTGGTCAGACCTTCTAATTGATACTCTCTATTCCAGTGGTTGAACACTGAAAAGGGTGTGCCCAGCAATTAATCATAGAAACCAAGTGGCTCATCTAAAACTCTACCAGGATCTTTTGAAAATACTGGGTCTCTTTAGTGCACTAGCCTTTGGTGGAAACAGGTGGGAGAGCCCCAGATTCCCCTTAGAGATAGGTGGTGTTTCAGTGTAGCAGAAATTGCTCTCCTCGTCCCCCAACCAGAATACTTCAGTTTCTCATTTGCCCAGGTAGTGGCAAATCCCAGTGGCTCTGTCCTAATTCCAGCGGCTCTTGTCTCTTAGAATGGGTGGCCACTGTGGTGCATAGCTGATTGCCATGATGCACACTGTATAAATAAATCCCCAGTGGACAAGCTACTCTGCTTCTTCACTTTCTGTTTGTTTATCCCATATAAGCCCTGGGCCACCCAAGATCAAGGCCTAATGTTATGGTTATTATGGTTCTTGGTTATTATTATGGTTTGTGTCTAGGTGTCCCCCAAAGCCTCATGCAGTCATGGGGCAGCTTCTGGAATTTGTAATTGATTATTGTGGGAATGAGTGCTGCACCTCTCCTGGGGCAGGTGATTTGCATTTCAATGTAAAGGAAGAGAAGTTAGCTGCTTGTGTTTCTGCTACTCTCCCTGCTCTCTTGCTCTTAGCTGCCTCCATGAACTGCTGCCCTCTCCCATGTGCCACTCTGCCTTGGAGCCAGCTGAGAATGGACTGAAACCTCCAGTAACTATGAGCTAAATAAACCTTTCTTTCCCTCATTTTGAGTGTCAGGTGTTTCTCACAGCAACAAGAGAAGAGTAACTAAGCCATGGGCTCAGTCCCAGTCACTGCCTATTGATATGATCAATCTTCCACCAAATCCTAGGTTCTGGATTTGATTTTCTGCTTGACATTGCATGAGGATAAAGTCATTAATGATATCAATATCCTCTTCTTTAGAGGTCTCCTTAAATATCATAATCCTGGGATGATGACATAGCTCAGTGAACTAAACACCTGCTTTGGCAAGTACAGGGACCAGGGTTCTATCCCTGGTCCTGCATGCTGTATTGGCCCCACCCTTGGGGCACACTGAGCCAGCCACTGCGTCCAGGTTTGGTAACACATGCCTGTAATCCCAATGCTGGGGAGGCTGAAAGTCTGAGCTGGGTAGTGAGACCCTGTATCTAATATATAAACGGAGAAAATTTAAAAATTAAATACATATATACATACATATGTACATGCACACATACCATAGTCTTTTGACCTTTCTAGAGATAATCATAAAATCCTAAAAAAGTGAGTTTTATACCAATTTCTTTGCCTTTTGCAGCAAAGATCTAACTGCAGAACAATATTGTGATATTTAGACTGTCTTTCCGTACTCAGCGCACACCAGTTTCCAGGTTACACCAGCCCTCAACGATATTGCTGAGAAGCTGTGAGGAAAAGAGAAAGAATGGGTTTGAGTCCTTCAGAGGTCACACCCTAGAGAGGCATGCAAAGCGATGAGTCCCGCAAGCATTCTTTGTGGGACTCCATTGCACCATCTACCAAATATCTCTGGCAAAGTGGCACCAGGGCCTTTCCTTATACCTCTCTGCAGTCTGAAACCCACCAGAGCTCTTTCAGGGTCAAATTGTTTGCAGTTTTTAAGTATGCAGCCTAATGGTACATGGCGTGTCCTGGGGCCTATGGAGGGAGAAGTCTAGGCGTTTGGTCCTTCGGTTGGAAGCCCTTGAAGAAGGATGTAGACCTACTGGATTCCCAAGATTTTTCTGTGAGACTAGTACTACTAGGCAGATGCCTCTAATGAGAGCAACCTTGATGCCTTCTTGTTTATGTTTATTCTTTGAGCTCTACAGACCTTGGGGTCCACTATGACTCCTTCCAGAGAGTGGGCAAATTTCCCTCTCCTCCAGGAAAGCCACCTGGCTGTCTGGGCAGGGTGGGCTCCATCACTAGGGGCCTGTAATGAGCTACTTGAGAAAAACATTACTCCTGACATTATCTCATTATTAAAACCATGGGAACTTTGGAAAAGTACAGATAAAAGCTTTTATAGTATTGAGGAGGGAAAAGAAAGAACCCTTGAAAACGTTTCATCACAAGAAAGCTCTGTTTTCTACACTCAGCTGCTTGAGTTGAACTTTACAGGGAGTTTCTTCTGTTTTGCTCATGCCTTCAGGTAAATAGTTATAAATTGCTTTCATTTCTGTTAGAAGAAACAAAGGAGATCTAACCTGAAATAGAAGGGGAATGGGGTGAAGGCCCATGTTTCCTAAAAGAAAGGCAATAGCTGTTGTCTACAAGGATGGGATTTCCTGGTTTCCATGAGGTCAGCTGAAAACTAAAATGAACAAAAATGGTGGAAACGTGGGATCAACTCATTCAACTCAGCAAAATGGCTGACAACCAAGACCCAAAATGGCCTTCAGACAAAGTAAGCCCTGGATAGGGGAGAGGTGCAGAAGAGACTTGGAGCACAAGCTTCTCCAAAAATATAAGCAAGCTGAGGTAAGTATGGTGGAGAACAGAAATGTGAGGACTGGGAGGCCCTGTACTCTAGGCCATGAGCATGGAACCTACACAATCCATTCTGTGGCTGGGTTAACAGCAGGTTCTTGGGCAGCTCCTCACTGACTGACTCACATAATAAGTGACTGATAATAGGAAAGAAAAAAATAATGATAGGTAGAAAAACAAATGGGAAGATAAAGCTGAGGTGAACTTGTAGCCCTCTCTTACCATGAGAAAGACACAGAGGTCACGAATTCTCCACTCTTTCCACATTTCATGCGTACTTTCAAAGGCATGAAGAACCTTCCTGAACTCCACAGATTCCATTAATTATTTTGCCGGCCTCTAGCTCTCTGCTTTTCCTCCAAAACCAACACCAGAGCAGAAGGTAAAGGATTAGAACTTCGTTACAGATGAAAGCCCAAGTAGAAAAGAAAGGAAAGGAGGGGCTTGGGGATTTCTTGCGGGAGTGAAAGAGGCTAAGAGAAAGCTAAACCAGTCATTTTCCACTTGAGCCCACGGATTTCAGTGAGAGAAACAACGTAATGCCAACGGACTTTGCTTCCGCCTAGCCAGGCTTGCCGAACTGTTACCATTTTTGAGGTTCCAGATTGCTGCTTTCAGAGACTTTTTCCTAGGTCTTTGCTGTTTTTAACAAAGAATTTGGTCAAGACTAGTGGAGAAGGTAGTAAGGTTTCACATTTATTAAAGGTAAAAAAAGAAATAAGTTGTGTAGAGTAAATGTAAGGCTAATTAAAAGTAGGAAAAACTAAAAGTGGAAAGAATGCTGAGCCCAGACAAGAGTTTAGTGATGGAAGGCACTTTTCCATAACTTCCCCTCCTCAGACCTAGGCCACCCTATCCAAAACCCTTTGAGTGCTTGTGAGAAACTCTGCAGATAATGCACTCTGATTTGTCCCAGCACTGGTGCGCAAGTCCTGCATCTCTGGGACTGATAGGTCCTGCCCAGTTTGCCACACCTAATCTGCTGCCTGAGGAAGACTTCATTTTAACCTTATCCTACCTGCAGGAAATGCATATTTTTCAACTTTTGTCTCCATTTTCCTGTGGCATCTAGGTGTGGCTATAAGCATGACAACTTTAAGGGATCTTGGTGGCAATATCAGTGCCCTGCATCTTTAATGTGTCAGTATCAATATCCTGGTTGTGCTCTTGTGCTATATGATGCCAGGATGTTAACATCATGGAGAGGATGTGACCTGCACAGGGGCTTGTTCTGGATTATTCTCACAACCCCCTATGCACCTCTTAAAAGTTCTTGTGAATCTGTGATTATGTCATATCATAAAATCCAAGAGAACAGGAGGTGGGCAGATAGCTCGTCTGCCTAAGTGTCTGCCTGGAATGTGCAAGGACCCAAGTTTAATCCCCAGTACTGCATGCCTGTAATCCCAGCACTTGGGACGCTGAGGCAGGAGGACCACTGAGAGTTCGAGATCAGCCTGGGCTACAAACGTGAGCTCACAGCTAGCCTGAACTATAAAGTGAGACCCTGTCTCAAGAAGATAAAAGGACCAAAAAAAGAAAAAGCATCTAATACTAATGAAAGGAGTCATGGAATCAATAAGTGAAAAGAAATCAAGCAATTGGAAATCTTCTGGGTCTTATTTGTGATTAAAAGTAGCTGGATTTATTTCTTTATTATGCTAGATGGAGATACAGGACGGTAGAAAGAGCAAAGCATGTTCCTGAAGTAAACTAGTGTTCAGTGATCCCAAAGGATTGCCTTTATTTATAACCTAAAGACATGAATCAGAAATTTTAGAAATCCAATGTGTATGAACAAAGATTCGTAAAAATAATCACAGGTATAAGCAGCTCAGATACAAAATACCAAATATTAGCAGTGCATAAATGCAGGAAGGAAACAAAGAGCTCAGTGGTAAGAGGAGAATGAAAGAAAAATCCAAAGTGAGAAATGAGTGCAAAATTTTACGGGAGATCAAATCATTACACAAAATGTATCCATGGCATGTGAGGGACCAGAGGTCGCCCCGAAGAACCCTGCAGAAAGAAAAATTATAAGAATAAATTATTGACCAATGAAATAGATACTGCTGAAATATTAAATAAATTCTTTGCTTTCTTGTCTCAGTTTTCACAAAGTATAGAAGGGACAAATGGTAGGAACAGGCATTAATTTCCCTTGGGAGAGAAAAGAAATATTACAGGAAATTGTGGTTACTTCAGGAGAGGTAGTCGAAAATAATAGTTGAAACTGCACGCACAGAGAATGCAAACAGGGCACCGGTCTATGCCCAGGTATGTTTTACTAGTTTCTTTGGAGAAAAACTAGAAAAAATAACAAAAAAAATTGAAGAATGAAGTTTATTTTCAGTTATCCTTTTAAAAATAAAAATAGGTTAGAGGTAAATACAAGGAGCTCCTGCTGTTCGAAAACACCCTGCTACTCTCCTGTGATGGCATCAGTCACGGTGAGCTTGTGGTTATTTATGATGCTAAGTGCAAATACATATCCCTGATTTTGGATTTAGTTACTTTAAGAATTGTTGAAGAAGTGAACAGGATTAAATATTCTGGATTATTCTCACAACACTCTATGCATCTCTTAAAAGTTTTTGTGAACCTGTGATTATGTCATATCATAAAATCCAAGAGAACAGGAGACGGGCAGATAGCTCATCTGTTTAAGTGTCTGCCTGGCAAGCGCAAGGACACAAGGTTGATCCCCAGTACTGCATGCCAAGCCGGCCCTGGAATCTAGGATGTGCTGAGCCTGCCACCCAAACCAGGCATGGCCTTTATAAACAAATGTATTGGCTTAAAGAAGGAAATGCACCTATATAATTAAAAAGATAAGTGAAAAAGACCTCTCTTCCCAAGTACAAAATAGCTAATTGAGAAAATGGCTGAATTTGTTTTTACATAGTTAAGTAAAAAGAGAAACTATGCATGTGTTTATATAAGGTAGATGTCTCAAATTCATACTATTTTAAAACTCAAGAGAAAATATATTGTAGATATGACAATGGAGTGAAATGGAAGACAGCCTTGGTTAGGGCTTGTCTCTAGATGTGGTCTAGTGGGGCTTTGCAGAGCTGGCTGCACCAAGGAGGTGTGATTTCTAAATCAGCCCAGCGATGGGTTTGGCACCGTTCTGGGTGGGTGACGGGAATGCCCTCCCTGGCCTGAGTGCTGCCTGCCCTGAGGTAGCCTGGATAGTGTACAAGGGACAGAGAGGGGGCTGCCGACAGCCCTGCTGCTGGCTGCTTCTGCAGCTGCTGCCCTGCTCGCTGTGTTCACCTGCATGCTCTGAGATACCCCTCTGCCATGTCACCCTGCCTTGGAGCCAGCCTGCTTCGGACTGAAACCTCTGCAAACTTGAGCTACAATGAAACTCACTCCTTTAACTTTGGGGGTCTGCTCATTGGTCTCTCAAGGAGATAAGAAACAAAGACAACTTTCCTACTGGATTTGTAATAAGAGGAAAACATCTCTTCCTATCACGACATTGAAATGAATATTTGTATTCAATTATGGAAACAGCTCAAGCAGGTATAACACTGATACCTGAGCTCCAGGGGGACCTAAAATAGTTTTATGCATTCATTCCTCCATTCCCTTATTCTCTCTCTCACATGCTAATTCAACAATATAGATTGGGTCTGATGTGTGCAAGTTTTGCCAACCTAATGAACATAACTTCAAGGGCATTATGACTCCTGTCTTTAAGGATCTGATGTTGCTAGAGAGCTTCATACTTACAAAGGCAGACGGAGCCATTTGTTCTGATGGATCTGACAGAAATCCTTCTGGGGGATATGTGAGACACAAACGCAAGGGCTGTAAACTTTGTGCGAACAAGTACAGCATCAAGAAAGCCTCCCTTACGTGTCAACAAGTGGTGACAAGCGGCAGAACATGGAAGAGAGGCTGGGGCTGATGGTAATTTGTGAAGCTATGTGAGGCATCGTGAGGCCCAATCGTGGATGAAGTGTAGAGGAAGGACTCAGAAGGGGGTCCTGTGAGAACCAGCTGTGGGCCAAATGAGTCAAAAGCACTAGGGGAAGAGGTCAAAACATGCAGGACAGCGATAAACCCAAAGAGGTTATTTTCACTCTCTTTTTATCTTTCATGTACAGTCAAATGTTAAAATTATCCATTTTCCATTTTGATCCTTATTTACATTTTCAGGTTCTCATACCAGAGAAACAGTATGGTGTTCACACACGTGTGTCTGATTCTGTTTCACTTAAAAGATGCAAAATAGATATTGGGAACTAGGGAGAAGATATTCAAATGTGAAGGGGGAG